>QLOD02000038.1:18468983-18482706 GCA_003260245.2 Sideroxylon spinosum | reverse complement strand
TGAATCTTGAGCAGCTAATTTTCACTTCCTAAAATCATGTTTACACAACTGGTGGACCCTATTATGTGGTTTTGCTATCGGACTCTACAGGTTTTAACCTAGATTTGAAATGATGCTATGGCCAGCATTTGCATTTTGATTTTTATTATGGTCAGCTTTTTGGATATGACCAGAAGCATTCCTAATACCCATTTTCACATATTTATTTTCCATTATGGATTGTCCCAACAACTAAATCTCACTGAAATTGTTAGAAATTTCAGTGTTTTGAATAAAAAAGGAGGACATCAAGGTTGGGCACCATTGAATTAGAATCCATCAGTCCCTAAACTGTTGTTAGGGAGCTGACATTGTTTTCGATGTCAGACACCCCAACCCCTAGGGGGCACAGAATCCTTTCACATACTGGATGGTTGCAATTAAGTAACAACATAAGTAATTTCACGACCCGTGATGTGTTTTTACAGCATTTGTTTTTTGTTGGATTTTTCCGCATTTTTGTGTCTAACGTCAAATATGTGCATCTTTTGCATGCTTATTTCATGATATTTTGAGATTTCTGTATATGCTAGTCCTTCTGGTGATTAAATTCATAATCATATGTACCAGCATTCTCTTGATTCCTCTCATGTTTTAGAAGGTTGACAGCTATTGAAATTCTTGTGCAGATTGCGCATGCACAAGAAAGCTTGAAATTTATTGCTTGTTTCATGCAACTAATTAACGGGTTAATTGGGAAAACCAGTACTCTGCTGTCTAACATGGTCAGTAGTCTGAAATACAATCCTAATTGAATTTGCCGCAATATTATGCTGGTAATCACTAAAAAAATAAATTTTCACTTTTGATGCTAGTTTTTTGAAGTTTTATTTCTTCTGAATTGTTCTTGCAGTCTTTCCTGCTTTTTCGCTTGTTCTATGATTTGTTATTTGGAGACCATCGAAAACGGCTTCCCAATCAACAAGAGTTTTTTTTTTTTTTGTTTTTTTTTTTTTTTTTTTTTTTTTTTTTTTTTTGGGGGGGGGGGGGTTATGCTTTGTTTTGTTTTTTCATTTTAGGATTTTGTTTTTTCGATTTTGACCTTCTTGCTAAGTAAGGTTTATTATCATTTTGTTATTTTATGTGCCTTTTTTTAAGAGTTAATGCTTTTCTTTTCTATTTTTAGTTCAATTTTTTTTTCCTATTTCCATTAAATCTTCTATATATCTATTCCATATAATAAATAAAAACGAGCCTTCAACTTTCAACGTCCACTTTTGCCACACTTTTCCACTTTTGCCCCTATTTGATTTTAACTTATCGTTTTGGCCTTTCGCTTCTTTCCGTGTCTTTATTATTATTATTATTATTATTTAAATAATGATTGAGAATGACCTTTAGCAACATACACTTATTGCGCTATTTTTCATTTTTGTCCTTTTTGTTTTAGTTTATTACTATTTTATTTTATTTTCAATTTTTTTAGAATAATAACAAAGACTTTTCTGATATTTTTTTTTGACTTTCCTCCTATCTAAGATTTATTTTATTTTACCATTCTGTGCTTTTTTTTCCCAAGAGTTATGTTATTTAATTTATATTTTGATTTTTTTTTCAAAAACATGATTTTTTTCCTATTTATATTCTATCTTATATGCATTTATTTCTATTCTATGTAATAGGTATCAATATTTTTTAGAATTTCAACTGCCTTTTTAGTTCTATTATTTTTTTAAATTTTGTACTTATTTTTTATTTACATCCATCAAAATTGTCCTTTGCATATTGTAAATATATTTCCTTAGTATTTTAATAATTTCTTGGTCCATTTTTTTTTTTCAATTTCACACTTATTTTTTTTGTTTATATCTATTGAAATTATCTTTAATGATATCTTAATATTTCTTGATTGTATAATAAAATCATTTTTGTCAAAAATTTTATTTTTATAAAAAACCATGAAAATTAAACTAAAAGTTTCCTTCTATATTTATTTTTTTTATTTTTCACTCGCATTTTTGTTTGTCTTTCTACGTATACAAAAAAATAAATAAATAAATAATTGAGAGAAAAGGATATAAGTATAAAGATGTTTCTCTTGTTTAGACTGTGCATGGATATTAAGATTTTGTTACCGAAAAAAGAAAATGAGAGAATTCAAAATTCTTTTTCTTATTTAGGTGATAATATAAAATGCAAAAAAAAAATATGAAATTAAAAAATTTAAAATTTATTAAGTTAAAAAATATTAATATAATAATTATTGAATTTTATTTATTTTTTTAAATCCATTTAGATAAATTTATATGTTTAGGATTTTTTTCATTTTTCATATATAATTTTTATTTTTCTTTGTTTTTCATTTTTATTTCTTTTTTTTTTCTTGCACCAAATTCTTAGTCCAAACAGACTTTTTTTAGGGCTCCAGATTTCTTTTTTTTAAGGAAACTTAATTTTTAATTATTTTTTCCTCTTTCTTCTTATTGTTTTATTTTATTTTATCTAATTTTTTTTTCTACCTCACTTACATCTCTATACCTTTTTCCATAAAATAAATCGAAGTGATATTGATACAAAATTCATTCCCCTATTTAAGTTTTTTTGGAAAATAAAAATGTTTGGAAGTTAAGAACTTATTTTAACTAGATTAAGAAATTAATATATTAATAAATTTTTTATTTATTATATTTATTTATTTATTTAATTTGAGAATAAAATACTTATTTCTTAATTATTTTTCTCTATATCATTTTATTATTTTATTCAATGTTTGTAAATTTTTTTTTTCTCTCTTTCACGTCTCTCTTTCTAGACACAATTTTAATATTTTTAAAGATTTGTTTTTTAATCAAAGTTGAAAGATTGTTTTGATCAATAATTGTTTACGAGAAAAATAATATGATATGAATTTAAAATTTATTTATTTTTAAATTGTGAGAGAAACTGTAAGCAAATATGCATAAAATTAAAAAAAAAAATAGAACTAATTAAAATGAATAATTTCATTTTATCATATTATATTTTAAATTCATTCAAAAAAAGATGTATTTGAGAATTTATATTTTTTTATTTTCTTGCATCATATTTTAATTTATTTTTATTACAATTCTAATAAATCTATATAATTTCTCTATACATCAGCCCGTGCGATTTTACTAGTATATATAAAGGTATTTGAAATATAGAGTATGTTTTGAATTATATAAAATTATATAAAATTATATAAATTTGTAAAAGTTATTTTCTCATGCTTTGTATAATGAGTAAAAAATTTAAATTTTATAATCTCATAATTTATGTTCGTAAAGATTTGTAGAGTTTTGTATTTTTTATTTTACTCCAAACAATACAACAAACTTATTCGCGCAACCAACCAAATCCTAGTGTTAAAATATTATATATATAAATAGTATAGATATAAATGATGGAAGGGATAGCCTGCGCCATTGGCGTTTCTCTGGCTGCATAAAATGGGTGTTGTTTTACTTGAGTTTCCCCCTGAAGTCACCCCCAATTCAGCCCCATTTCCTATTGACCAATCTCAAATCAACATGGGTATTTAATTCTAATTTTAAATTCGTCTCAACCTATTAAGACTGGGTATGGGAAGCAAAAATGTTAAAATTTTTTTTTTTTTTTTAATCTAGGAAGAGAAAAAAAAAAAAAGTTATTTTTTTTGGTACTATCATACTAGATTTAACATTGTATTGTCATATAAGCATTAACACTAGTTATATGCATCCCTCTTAGAGATTTTAATGGAAGATATCAATGAAACAGATACATGAGAGTATTCAATTTGATCGAACTCGATAATAATTTGTTAGAAATTATTCTAATGCAATTGGGACGTGTTTGAAATTGAATTTTAATACTGATTCAGGTTTGGATAAGGTTTGAGATTTGCACATAGGATACCCAGTATCCGATATTCGTTTATACTTATAAGGTACTTATTATCCGGTACTCGTAGGATACCCACTAAGTACATATTTAATATAACATAATATAATATATATTTATATATTTACAATTTAATCCATAAAAAATATAACCAAAATAAAGCAAATCAAACCAAGTATTTTCCTATTAAGTAGGATTTGGTTATATGGATTGGACGATACTAATCAAATCTGTTTAGAACCATATCATTCATTAAATCCATGAAGGCAATGTCATGTTTAATAGTTTCTTTCCAACTTTTCTTAGGTCTTTTTCTTGCTCTCTTACTCTTGGCAATCTCCATACTTTCATATATTTTAACCGGTGCCTCTATTGGATGCCTTCTAACATAGCCGAACCATCTTAAACAATTTTTTCTCATTTTATCTTCAATCGGCGCTATTCCTACTTTGTCCCTAATCTCATTATTCCTAATCCTATCTCTCATTGTGGTCCCGTACATCCATCTCAGCATTCTCATATCCGTAACTGTCATATTCTGAACATGATTATGATTTACTGCCTAACACTCTGATCCATATAACGACGCCGGTCTTACCGCTACCTTATAATACATTCCTTTCACCTTCAAGGGGACTTTTCGATCACACAAAACCCCTAAAACACTCCTTCTTTTTGTCCATTCGGCCTAAATCCTATGACTTACATCAGTATCAATCCCTCCATCCTGTTGTTCCATGATCCAAGGTACCTAAAGTTTTTTTTCTCTATAATTTTTTGTGTTTCTAAACTTACTTTTATGCTACTAATTGTTCTACTTTGGCTAAACTTACATTCCAACCTAGCCTAAACCCATTAGTCTCTAACGTTTCTCGTCACAATTCAAATTTAGCATTCACTCATTCTCTCGTCTCATTTTCTAAAACAATGTCATCTGCAAATAGCATATACCATGGCACCTCATCCTGAATATGTCTTGTCATCTCATCCATAATTAGCGGCAAACAAGTACGGACTTAACACTGAGCCTTGGTGTAGACTAGTCGTGTTAGGAAATTCCTTAATCTTTTCGTCAATCATCTGTATAGATATCACGGCTCTATCATACATGTCATTTATGGCCTCAATTTATGCGACACACACTCCTTTCTTTTCCAATACTCTCTATAGAATCTCCCTAAGAACCCGATCATAGGCCTTCTCCAAATCAATGAACACCATGTGTAAATCTTTTTGACCTTCTCTATACTGTTCCGTTAACCTTCTTAGGAGAAAGATAGCCTTCATAGTTGATCTCCCAAGCATGAAACCAAATTAATTCTCTAAAACGTTTGTTGTCCTTTTAGTCTTCGCTTAATAACTCTCTCTCATAATTTTATCGTATGGATCATCAAATTAATCCCGTGGTAGTTCCCATAGTTCTGAATATCTCCTTTATTCTTGTATATGAGTATAAGGATATCTTTCCTCTATGCATTAGGCATCTTCTTTCTCTTTAGCATTACGTTAAAAAACTTTGTCAACCAAATTATGCCATCCTCCCCCAAGTACCTCCAAACCTTAACAAAGATACCATCTGACCCAACAACTTTCCCATTTTTCATCATTTTTAGTACTTCTTTTACTTCATCCCTACTGATTCTCTTATAGAATATATGATTCAATTTTTCCTAGGTAGTGGTAAGCGGTTCCAATTGTATGACTACTTTCATTAAATAACTTGAGAAATAGTTCTTCCAACGCTCTTTTATCTCATCTTCCTTTACTAACACCTTTTTATTCTCATCCTTATTGTATTTAACTTGGTTTAAGTCGTTGGTCTACCTATCTCTGGCTTTAGCAAGCTTGAATATTTCTCTTTCGCCTTCCTTAGTGTCGAGTCACCTATATAGCTTCTCAAATGCCTTTGTCTTGGCCACACTAACTACTTTTTTGGTTTCTCTTTTTGCTTCCTTATACCTCTCCAAGTTCGCTTCATTTCAATCTTTTTGCCAAGATTTAAAACGCTATCTTTATCTTATATCTTATCTTGGATAGCCTCGCTCCACTGTTATATCTCTTTTTGTGCTCGAGCACCATTTTTGGATTCTCCTAAGACTTCTTTCCCTACCCTCTTAATACACTCTACTACCTTATCCCACATATTATTTGTACTCTCATTTACTCTCCAAACGTCTTCCTCTAGTACTCTTTCCCTTAATACTAATTGCTTATCATTTTTCAAGTTTTACCATTTAATCCTTGAGCATTTATACAACTTTTTTTTTTTTAGTCCACCTTTGCTGTATATTTATGATCAACAACCTATGTTGGGAAGTTAAGCTATCTCCCGGTATAACCTTGCAATCTTTACAAACTAAGCGGTCTCTTTTCCTAGTTAAAAAGAAGTTAATTTGTGTCTTTGGAGAGCCACTCTTATAAGTCACAAATGTTCCTCTCTTTTCCAAGAAAATGTGTTCGTCACCATCAGATCATAAGTCATTACAAACTCCAAAATATCCTTCCCTTCTTCGTTTCTATTATCATACTCACATTCCCCATGTACTTTTATGTATCCATCTACGTCACGTCTTACATGACCTTTCAAATTTACTCTTATAAAAACCATCTCTCCTTGGGGTATCTCTAGTAGCATTCATTCCAAGTCTTCCCAGAATTTCTCCTTATGTTCGTCTCCTAAACCCACCTATGAGGCATAAGCATTAATTATGTTCACTATGTCTTCCCTAAAACTAACTTAATTACAATAATCCTATCTCTACAATGTTTTATATCAACTATATCTTTCTTTAGGTTCTGGCTTACCACTATGCCGACCCCATTCCTTAATCTAATAAGTCCCGTATACCATAACATATACCCAGTCTTTTTAATCTTTTCACTTTTCTATCCTACTCACCTTATCTTTTGCAAGCAAGCAATTGCGATACGTTTCCTTTCTATTATATCCATCACTTCCATAAATTTCTAAGTTAAGCTCCTAATGTTCCAAGTACTTGATCTCAGCTTTCTATTTTGGATTAGCTTCCATACCCCCCTCACTCCTCTAAGAAAATGGGATGACCCTTACCTATTTAACACTGCACCCAGACCCTTGCCTATTTTTATAATATAATATAATATAAGATAACATTTTTTTTTCAATTTGTAGTTCAATTGAATTCTTTTATTTTTATTTTGTTTAAGTGTAAAACATGTTTTCGAAATGTTGAGATTTATTTATGGTTGGTTATTTTTTTTTTTTTGGGTAATTGTTTTGTTGATAGATTTGACCAAATATATATATACATATATATATATGTAATTAGACAACGTAACCATGTGTTAACTTTAAAGGCTGACCAATGAATTTGTTTTATTTTAATAAACTTAACATTTTCGCCACTTTCTTTTTATTTTAGTCCATTTTTTTTAGTTCAAGAAATCACCCCTAACCAAAACGATTCTCATTCTTTTCATCTCTATACTACCAAATTAGCAGTAACACTACTACATCAGTAATAATTATTGTAAAATTTTTATGCATTGTTACATTAATTAATGCTTTCATTTATTTTTTAATAGAGTATAATTTCAAATTCATTAACCTAAAATTTTTAATCATTCAAATGACGCATAATTCTTTTTATAACAAGTTTGGCTACTTTGAGATTTTAACTAAAAAAATAAACGAATTTGAAACAGTAGCAATGAAAAAAAAAAAAAAAAAACTATAGTTCAATTAGACAAACACTCTATCTGTTTACATCTCTAATTCCATTTGAATTTGAAGGATTGACATCAAGATGAATGCCAGTTCCATGACATCACCCCTCTGAGTCGATGAATTAAAATCCAACAATTCTCATCCATTCCCATAATTTTTTAATTAAAAAATACTTAAATATATCAAAACTGTTAAATTCAAAAACTTGAGGTCACACAAGTGAAAACAATAGTGTTGTCAATCTTCCCTATTTCATCCCGTTTTGCCCCAAGTTCCACAAAGCTGATGAAATTCAAGCCCAAAAAAAAAAAAAAACGCTCCTCTAGCTTCAACAAAAGAGCCACAAACAGGAGATAACTCAAGCTACTTAAGCAAGTCGATACACCATGTGCATAACAAAATATGCCACCAGCATCCACGCCATGTGGAGTCGTAGGCATTATCTAAACTTCACTCATATATCATCAAGCTAATGAACGACTGAAAATTCATGCTTTTCTTTGGGAAAACCACACATTTTGTTTAGAATTCCCCATGGTGAAAGAAGAAAATAATTATAACCCACAACAAACATGCTTCAAATAAAAACATTGAAACTCACTCCTTCCAAATTCTAGATAGTAATATTGTTCCATATAGAAAATGGAGGCAAGCCTAACAACAATCCACAATCATCACAAGTTACAGAGAATGAAGCCTTCCAACTTGTGACCACCAGACAATATATGGGTTTATCTAAACAGTTGGAAACTAAACGACAGAATGTTTAGTCCAGATTTAGGAGTACCAGCTGAATATATAATCTGAATGCTCTAGCAGGAATATACTTAGAAGGCCCTATACTTGGATACAGCAGCAGCTGATGTCATATAGGTTCAATCTGCTGCTGCTACTGCTATTTTAAAAACCATGGATTTTTATATGTTCCTTCTTCACAATGCCAGCCTGTTAGACAAAACAGAAGGGCAAACAAGATTTAAAGAGGAAAAAAAAAAAAAAAAAAAAAGTCGCTCAAACTAAGGTATGATTTGTATAACCAACGTGCTTTTATAAGAATTACCTGAACAAGAAAGGTTGAGACATTCTTCCGCTGATCACCTTGAAGTTGGATAACCTATGTTCATTAAATTATCATGGTGACGTTAGACATCAAAATATAATTAACAGCAAGAGAAAGGAGGTTGTACATTGTAGTATTTAACACATTGAAGGGTCACCTGGCCCAGCTCTGGGTCTTGGACAACAGTACCATTGCAGCAAAACTCCTTCTTAAGGTCCTTGAGTATTTTGTTGTAGCTGAATTCCTTCTTCAACCCCTGGACAGTGGTCAGGCTTTTCCTACCATTACGCTGCTGTATACGGATATGCAGATATTCTTTTGACCCAGCACCGGAATCCTCAGCATTTGCGTCAGTGAATGGATCTGTTCATAACAATGGAAAAATATGAATCGGTTTAATTTTGATCAGATTACTCATCAACAATACGCTGACTTATCTTCCAGCAAAGGGGCACATGATCATTCATTTCATAGTATTTTCTATTTGTGCTCAATCCTTGGGGTTAACCGCCGACTAATCATCCTATTAACAAAAGAATATTTCTCATCTGTACAAGGTAAATATAAAAATTGCTTTTTCTTTTGAGTTTTTTATTTTATTATTATTATGGATCAGATGGCAAAATATATGGGCCCAACATCTATCGTACAGAGAACTACCACCGCGAGGGATTAAACACAAGGACTACTTCTGTCCCACAGACAATATATACAGGGCAAGGCACCAGCATTAAATGGAAAACCAAACAAAACAAACATACCAAAGGTGGTTGGGATCTGGATGTCGAGTTCAGACATGAAACTTGGTTGCTAGATTTGCAAGGACCACACTGACAGACAAAATTCCTTTGCTTTTAAGTACAAATGTGACCACTGAAACAAGTTAAAAGATACCATCAACATCTTATTGATGAGAGAGAATATAAAAAATCCATAAACATGAAGTATAACTGACTTAGCCGTAAATAAGCAAACTACTTGGACCACATAAGATTATTATCTATACTAATATATAAAGTGAGAACACCAATTAGTGTCTCTCTTTCGTTGAAGCCCCATCACATTTTTTTGTTACAAAGGTGCCCTTTTAACATTCTAATTCCGCACTCATTTGTAACTTCCTGGCTTTTGGTACTTCAATTTTTCAAATTCAAGAAAAACATTACTCTCACTTCCCTATTTCTTCTCTTTGATTTTTCCAATTCAAGAAGAAAGTTATCCAACTTCTCAATTCTCAAGTAATTTTTTCAGAAAAAGATAAATAAATAAAAAAAGAGAAGGAAAGAAAAAAAAGAAAAAAAAAAATATAAGAAAAAATTGCAGTATTTCACAGTGTACCTTTCCCCAAGTATATTGATTAAAGAACATGAGAACCAGAGAACATTCAATTATGGATGCTCTAGTAGGAACTGTAAAATCATATACCAAGTTTTAAATCCCACATGATACAATCAGATTTACACTGACAAATTTATGTTCTGAGGACTGTTGAAAATCCTTTCCAAATTCACTGTAGTGCATGCATGATATTATACCATACATGATACCAAAAGTAGGATCACTATTCCACACTTAATTGTATGATTACATTTAAGCAAATAAAAGGCAGGATACGGTACGAAGTTCAACTTGTTATGCAAACTATATACACTGGTAGAGCAAGGAGGGTAGGGGCTTTAATTTTCAAAATTGCTTTGGAATCCCATAGGTTTATGAATATTTATGATACATGTTTGCCTCCTCAAACGATAAAAAATTTCATCTTGCTCCCTCTAGGTCGGTTTTCTGGACTCGCTACGATACAAATAAATTGCATATACAAAGGAAACACGGGGTAAAATACACAATTGAGTACAAAATATCATGGACATCGATGTATAAGGCTTGATAAAATCATATATTAAATTGCAATGTGACACAATATTTATAATCAGCAAGTATAAGAATTATATCCCCAAACTAACCAGTATCCCAGTGCTCAGTAAAAATGTTGGCGACTTGCAAGCCCAAAAAAAAAAAAAAAATGTTGGGGATCAACTGGAATAAATTAAAAGAACAACTAAAAATTGAATTCATTAGCAATTTCTATCTCTTTAACTCTTAAATATTCATGTTCAAACAAAAAATTGAGATTTGATGCATATTTTTCTTAAATTAAACTAGGAGAACTGAATGCTTTTTCTTAAAAGACTAATCCTCCAACTGTTATTTACACCGGGAGAATTTGAAAGCCAGGAACTGAATTCAGTATTACTGTTTGTATAACATGTATCACGGTTCAGATATTCCACCCGTTAATGTTAGCAGATCTATTGAAAGATCAACTTGGATTGGCTTTAGTTCCTTAAGAAAATATTCTAGCCCAGAACTGTGGGATCTGGTGGACACCAGTCCCGGGAAGTCCCACTACAAAACTACAGTTGCAATTTTTGATTATCATTGACCCCTCTGCCAGTCTCACACATCAGTAAACTCTCTCTCTCCTTCTCTATCTATACATACATACATATATATATATATACTGGCACTCTCCCAATTGTTGTCTCCAACAAGTGCTACAAAACTTCACATTAATTTGTCAGCATTTGTTGCTTTAATTCATTTAATAGAATGATAAATTTAAATATTTATTGTTCTTTTCATTATCCAATGTCCATTGCACACTAAGTATACAAACATGGATAATAAACAGAAAATTCATAATTCATGTATTACATTAGGCTGTATGCTAATTAGAATGCGTAACAACTAAATCTGTTTACAACTCTGTAGCCTCCAAAAATTGAATTCATGTTTAAGGATATGTGCATTCTTATCCCTTAGATTTTGATATGCATCTAACAAATTCAAACAGTACCCCAGGCTGCCATAAACAAGACAAATTTCTATGCCTTTCCAATTTGTTTCAGCTGATTTTTTTTTTTCAATGAAAACAAAGGTTCATGCCAATCTTGCACATGTCTACCCTACAGTAATCACCAATCAAAGTGCAATTCATTACCAAACTGCAAATCTCTTAACTATTGAAAGTCTAAAACCTTAGGTAAATGCTCTATAGAAATAGGCAACTGATAAAAGCAGTGTGTGCCAAACACGAGAAGTACTTGTTGTACCAATCAAAAATAAAAAAAAAGTAGATAAAAATTGTAAATGAGGTAATCGGTGATCCTAACTGGAAAACCGGAAAGAGATGTGCCTGGACAGAAAATAATAACATTGCATATGAAATATAACAGCGACATCAAAACACGATCAATGATTCAACCAACCCAAGAGAAAAATTTTTATATCAATTGTCACAAACACACCAAAAATCATTAACTTTCATCCCCCTCCGTTTTTTGATTGGTCGTTAACTTTCACCCAAAGGAACCATGTCTAACGAAAAGTCACCAAGGAAAAATATATCACAAAAACAGAAGCAAAATCGCACTAAACCAACAAAAATTAGCAATCGTTTTAGTCCAAATACGAAAATCACACCACCGACATGTGCAGTAGTCCACAACAATTCAATACTAAAGAAAAATTAGAACAATTACACAAATAATACCAAACCCACAAAATTTCAGAATCTTTTTAGACTAATAAACACATTAATTAGAAAAATCACAAAACCAAGAAAAAAGAAAAACCCTTTAAGATCCAATACACAAAAGAGATTCGAACAATCTCGTATATAATACGAGACCCACAAAAATTCAACATATTTGTAGCCTAATCACAAATGAATGGCTACAATCATCGGAGTAACCCACAACAATTCAATCAAGAAAAAGGTTACAACGATTTCTAGAAATACCAGTAATTGGAGTGAATGATCAGATCAAAGCAGAAAAATATAAAGTGAATAACTACAATCATGCGCAGTAACCCAAAACAATTAATCAAGAGAGATTAGAAAGATTTCTGGAAATACCAGTAATTTGAGAGAACGATCAGATCAAAGCAGCAAATCCAGATTAAAAAAAAAACACAAAATATACAAGCAAATTTAAAAAGTACCTTATCCGAATCAGAGATGGAGAGGAAAAGAAAGAATCTTTGAGAGAGAAGAAAGATTATTGGCATAAGAAGGGACGGTGTGCCGCGATTTATAACGAGACGAGAGAGGACTCTTTGACCGGACGTGGGTTCCCCCGGGGGCCGGGGGGGTGGTTGTGGGTTGTATGTGTTGCTGTGGCTTTGGGCCTTTGGCACAGCCGCAGCCCAAGTTTCTTCCATCCAATCCAATTCTTATAATTTAACATAGGCCATCTAATGGTCTAGATTAGAACCTAAAATAAAATTTAAAATAATTATTTTTTTCGAACACATAGTCCACAAACCAAGTCAAAAATTAGTCTAGAGACTGAGGTTAAATACTCGTGCACACACACCCAAACTCCTGATGTGAGAGCTTACCTCAACTCATAAGCTAAAATCTAGCCTATAGTCTCGGAGAACTTTGTAGTGTACAGAGTGAGAGAGAGAGAGATGCGGGACAACATGCAAACCCCATGGCCTCTTGTTTGTTTTCGAACACATAGTCTAAAAACCAAGTCAAAACTTGGTCTGGAAATTGAGGTTACATATTCTCTCTCTTTTACACACACCCCCCCGAGCTCTTCCAATTTTTCACAGTCACAACTATATCTCTCTCGTCCCTCTCAACTCTTTTTTATTAGATTCGAAGGGTTGAAATAAAAAATAATCTCAACTCTTTAGCAGTAGGTTAGGATGTAAATACATTTACTTTTTTTTTTAGTTAAAATATATAAATACATTTGAACCGTTAGATTTTAATTTAACGATCTCTGACTTTGATGTCAAGAAACCGTCATCAAGGTCAATGTTAGCCTTTTCTTTCCATCAGATATACTGATTTTTGGATGTAAATCTTCCATCTAAAAATGTGGAGTAAAACACGTGCTGCAAGTGCATGCAAATCTACATTTGAATTTTGCTGAAAAGTTTGCTTCAGTTTAGTCAAACATTGTTTTACAACTAATTTTGAGTTTTACCCTGATATTAGGCTCCAACAAGACATATGCTATAATAATAATAATAATAATAATAATAATAATAATAATAAT
>QLOD02000038.1:18429927-18454426 GCA_003260245.2 Sideroxylon spinosum | reverse complement strand
AATTATTTTTAATAAGGTAAATTAATAAATAAACATAATTTAATAACAAATTACTATTTTAATTCTTAAAATTGATTTAATGAAACATTTTAATAAAATGAATCGTTTTAAGAGGTAATTTTTTTTTGGAAAGTATTTAAGAGGTAATTATTACTTATTAAGAATTTACTTTAATAAAGTAAATTATTTTAATGATAAATTATTATTTTAATAGTAATTTTAATGAAATAAATTTTTAATATGTATTTATTACCTATCAAAAATAATTTTTGTTTAATAAAATAAATTATTTTAACTTTAATTTTAATTTTATAATTAAAATGGATATGATCTAAGGAGAAGTTTATCAATAGTAGGAGTTATAATGGAGTTATAAGTGTAATAAAATTTGTACATGTAATTTCATGTCATCATAAGTCTGTTGGGATTCAAATTTATATTTTATCTTATTTTATCCCTATTAAGATAGAAATTTTTTTCCATGTCACAAAGTATACAAAAACCTCAGCAACATCTTTCTACCGGTGGATTAATATTTTTTTAATTATTTAAATAAGCTTAAATATGCTATTAGGAGCATCATATTCAATCAAAATATGTACTTTCTAATGACGACTTCAAGCTTGTAGATATTGCTTAAATATGTAATTAGGAATAACATAACGAGTCAATGACGATTTTGGGCAACTTTGTGTAAGAGTTGATATTTTTTTTTTAAATTGCTTAAATGAGCCAAAATATTTTTAGGAACAACGTATTTAATTTAAATATATATTTTGTAATGACAACTTAAAAGTAACTTATTCAGAGAATAATTTTTGACTAATTTATTAGTAGAATTGTGGGTTTTGAGGCAAATCCCTATTGCGTTAGCGAGGGATTTGTCCAAAGACAAGTTTAAAACCCATAATTCTACGAGTAAATTAGTCAAAATTTATTTTGTCTAAATAAACAAGTCATTAGAAAAGAAAGACATATTTTAGTTGAATATATCACTCCTAATGATATATTTAGACTCATTTAAACAATTAACAAAATATTAATCTGTCCAAAGTCATCATTAAAAAATGTATATTTAAATTCAACCTGTTGAATATATTATTCCTAATAGCACATACTGAAGTTGAGTATGCTATTATTAGCAGCATATTCAGTTCTATTTAAACAATTGAAAAGAAAACAGAAAAAAAAAAAACAATCAACCCTTTGAGTTTCTTGTGTAGTTTGTGGATGCATCATTCCACTGTCATCTATTTTTTAACTCCGTTTGGCAATGCTTGTGTTCTTTTATTTATGGTTAACTGTTTTTGTTTTAATTTTTTTTTTCAGTTTTTATTTTTTCCTCTGAAATAAAAAAGAATATGTTTGGTAATGCAATTTTATTTACATTAATGAATTTTATTTTGATGAAATATTTAATTTTATTAATGTTAATAAAATTATAAGATTAACTAATTTATATTTTATCTAAATTAATTAACTTAAGGTTGAAAATATTAAAATATTTATTTTTTAATAAGGTATGATAATAAATAAAAATTTACTAATACATTATTATTTTAATTATTAAAATTATTTTAATGAAAAATTCTAATAAAATATATCATTTTAAGAGTTAATTATTACTTATTAAAAATTTAATTTAATAAAATAAATTATTTTAATCAAAAATTATTATTAAAATTGTAGTTTTGATAGAATAAAATTTTAATGTGTAACTATTAGCTACTAAAAATAATTTTAGTTTAATAAAATAAATTATTTAAATTTCAATTTTATAATTGAAATAAATATGACCAACAGAGAAGTTTATCAATAATAGGAACTTTACTGAAATTATTAATTTAGAATAGAATTGGTGAGTATAATAGTTTCATAAATGAGTCCAATTAGGATTCAAATTGATATTTTATCTTTATGGGTGCGTTTAGAGTAACAAAAAACACGAAAAACAGTGAAAATGTGGTTTGAGTTATTTTTCGGCGTTTGGTGCGCCTAACCCAAACCACAAATTTTGGAGAGGAACAGTGTCGAATCCGTCCCTACGGTTTTGTTGCCCGTCGGGATAGCTGGTCTAAAGATTCTGCTAAGACATGGCTGAATTCGTTAGAACGGTTTTGAAGTTCCATCAGGATGGTTTTTGGCAGTGACCAAACCGTCTGAACAGTTTGGTGCTTTCCGTTGGGATGGTATGTAGTTATGTTGGGCGCACAAGTTCATGTTGGCATCTCCAAAAAAAATTTCCCATTCGATTAATGGAATTGTAGTTATGTTACTTTTTTTGGTAGATATGTCACTTTTTTTTTTTTTTTTTAAATTTGGAGGGAAAGTAAAAGTGTAACAGAGAATTTATTAGGTTTTCAAAGTTTTTTAGAGTTTTCTAGTGCACCAAACGCACCCACACCATCCCTATTGAAGTAAAAATCTTATCATACCACGAATTATACAAGAAACTCAACGAGCTGATAATTTTTTAGTTGTTTAAGTATATGCTTAAATATGTTGTTAGAAATAGTATATATTTAATCTAAATATGAGTTGATGTTTTTTAAATATGCAGTTAGAAATAACATATTCAACTAAATGGAGACTATTAGAAGCAGCATATTAACTTAAAATTCATTTTCCCTAATGACAACTTAATATATATATTTTCCTAATGATGACTTTACAAGTGACTTATTTGGATGAAATAAATTTTAACCAACTTAGTCGCAAAATTATGATTTTTAAATGACACCTCTTACTTAATCCTTCTTGCGCCAATAGAGATATGGTAACTATATAATATTTATCAATGCAACAAGTATCATTAGTAGGGTTATATTAATTCTACACATTATAAGCATATCTTTTAAGTCATTATCACATTTATCTTTGAATGTAATGCGGGAAGTTATCAATTTACAAGCTATTAAATGAATGGAAAATAGTAATTAAGTGATAGAAACGTTTCGCACTAACTTAGTATTTAAAGTAAAATTTTAATATTGTTAACTAATGAATAGAATATTTTATAAGATTACGAGTGTACTTTTCTTTTTTTGTATTCGGGAGAAATTTTTTTTATAAGCCTTTTAGGTTCTATGAGAATTATGAGTGTACTTTACATAATAAAAGTTGCATTGATTCTATTCCAAATTTGTGAGTATAATAAGTTTGTTACTAAGGCATGTCAATAATACAACTAAATTCACGAAATCAACTAAGTGTTAATTATACAGTCATCCACCAGCTATAATGATCACTAAGAGTTCAAGTAAAGTATCATGCACTTAAGAACAATATAAATAATCAATAGGATATCATGTAATCCTTTAACTAATCAATCAGTCAATAACTCACAATCTAAAGCCACAATAAATTTAGTAATGGACAATTATTTAGTTGAATAATAACAATTGTGTAAGCCACCCAATACTGATTATATAATGCACAGTTGTACATTTATTTTCCAATAGTTATAATAATTAATCACTAAACAAATATAAAGAAATTTTGTAACTTGAAGGGCACAATTAAATCATATTATTCCAATCAAAAATCCACATGAACTAATTAACCGTTAAGAACCATAACTTAACTTTGGTCACACCAAAGTGGTAGGAATTTGAAATTTTTAAAAGGTTATAGGCCATTTTAAGCTAATCTTATACATTCCTAAAACTCTCTTGTATATTACAGACAACTCTTCTAAATATGTTAGACAATTGTAGAAAAATTTTGAAATAGTTAGAAGACTTCCTTTAGAAATTTGATATGTAAATATCGTAGATATTTTGATGGAAGGTTCTAAAGTGTTAATCTCCATTGTCGGATCAAGTAGTTCTCCACCTTCCATTGAAGTGGAAGCCCATAAATAGGAGTCACCCTTTACTTGTAACCATCAAAATTTGAGTAAAGTAAAGCATTCTCTAAGTTTTGTGTGTTCTCTTCTTCTTTTGATTGTCTTTTTTTTATTGGTTTCCTTGTGCATTTGGTAAATATTCTTAGTTTCCAGTAAAAATCAAGCATAGGGCTTCAAAAACTTTAACCCTAATAAGGAATAGATTGATTTAGTATTTCCATCTACTAATCTTAGCTTCTTAGAAAGTTCGGGTTGACGTAACACTTCAACCATTTCTAGTAAAGATCAGACTGACTTAACACTTTAATAAATGGTTAAAGTGTGTCAGCACCTCACATATTTTAATGTAAAATTATAAACCCTTGGTATATTATAAATGAATAAAAAATCAAATTCAAGATAGATTTAAGAAATTAATAGACCCACAAATTTGTTTAATAACTAAATTTCTAGTTAATACTATCATACAAATTAAATTCAACTGACAGTCAAATAAAAAAATTATTTATTAAAAATTAAAATAACGTGATGTTACAATTCCAATTATTATTATTTTTTAACAAGAAATTTACCTACATATAGAGAATCCATTTAAAATAATGAAATTCCAATGATGATTTTTAAATTTTACAAAAATTTATCTAAATAATGAGAATATATTTAAAATAATAAGATTCCAATAATTATTTTTAAAATTTTACCCAAAGATAGATTTCTATATATTTTAACTATAGGAAATTACTGAATTGAAATTTTTGGGGGTATGGCAAGTATGGGAAATCTACCCTCATAGACTCTCCAAAAATTAAATAAATCAAAGCCAATCAAAGCTTGGTCGTGCCTCGTGAGTTTCTCCCAAATATGCGTCCACCTAAATTGGATATATGCCATCAAACTCCATCTACCACAACCCCAGCTTTGCTCGGTCGAGCAAAACAAAAAATCCCTTGAGAGCTTCGTTTGACGTTAATAGTCGGCTACTTTCACCAGTCTCTCGCAGCTCCCGCGACAGGTTCCATCAGCATTGCATAGTTCCGGCAACCACAGGTAGTTGTAAATGGCAGCAACAACTACCTACCCACCTCCACCGTATTACAGGCGGTATACAACCTACCGGAGCAAAAATAAAATTATCTAAAGCCAAAAACATATGTAAAGCATTGGCCCACAAGAAATTCTGTAAATTGAGAAAGTTTATAAATTAGAGAATCTATTAAGAAATACTGATGTGAATGGTCTCATACATAAAGCCATAAAGGGAAGAAGAAAAGTATTCTAGTCTCACCATAAAGTATAATAGGTTTAACAACATCCAAAACAAAAAACAAAAAAAACAAAAAAAAGAGATTCCTGCACTTGGATTGGAGATTTTCCTAAACATGAAACTGGATCAATATGTACAGGTTGAACTTCCTGTTGAGAGCACTTCTTTGGAGCTCTATCCGGGAAGCAGCATTTGTAGGATTGTCATCTAATACCTCACAATAAAAGGTCCAAGTTCCCGGACAAACTACTTCTTCTGATTTGTGTACTTTTTAGCTGTCAAGGCCTCCGAATTCGTTTATCAGCAGGATGGAATGGACGAGGTTTTAACTCAAAGCTAGGTGGAGACCCCAAAACTGAGTTGGAGTTGAACGGCATTGAAGGTCTTGGACCCCTTTCGAGAAGCCTAGGCCGTTGAGTTTCCAATGGTGGGTGACAACATGTAGGAGGAAAAGCTTGGGAAGAAAATGAAGGGCGGGTAGAAGCTGGTAAAGGAGAAGGCAGTACAGGATGTCGGGGGCTACGACCTAAATTTTGGAAAATCGGGTTTTGAAGTTGAGAGTGCATAATAGTTGATGGTCTAGCTGTTTCTGCCAATGGTTGCTTCTGGAGATCTGGTGGGCACCATTCAGGCATGTCATCATCATCGTCAAAAAAATTCTTAGGTGGGCTAAACACAGGAGTTGTCATCACCTTGTTTTGTACACTCGGTCTTTCTTCCATACTTGGGAAAACTGGAGTCTGGGATTCACAATTAAGAAATGTTTTCAATGGCATTCTTTCATTGGCTGTTAAACAAACCTTAGGAAACATCAAATGATCTGCTCTTTGACCGCTCGGTCTTTCTTCCATCCTCAGCAAAACTGGGGCCTGGGATTCATGTTTAGGCAATGTTTTCAATGGAGACATTTCTTCTAAATGAACCTTGGGAAGCATTGAACATTCCGATCTTTGACCACTTGGACTTCCATCCAACCTCCTGAAAACTGGGGTCTGGGATTCACGATCATGCAATGTTTTCAATGGAGGTATTCCTTCATTGGCAGTGAAATGAACTTTGGGTAGCGTTGAATTATCCGGTCTTCGACCATGAACTGACATTGAAAGTAGATTAGATGCTCCCGGTAGCACTGGAAGTCTCTTGTCCAACATCACGGTACCAGTTTGAGAAATTCCATGTACAATTGTGAAGTCATATTCAGGAAGATCATCATCATCTAAAGGCATGGTTTCTTTAAGTACAATAGATGGGAGAGGCTTGACAGGTTCCTGAAAGTTCAAACTTGCTTTAGGTAGCTCTGGTCCCGAGTAGCAGGTTGAAGGAGCTTCAACTTTCAACATATCTCCTTGGGGCAACTGAAAGGAGGCAGAGTTGGAACCCACAGGGTTTTGATTTCCCTCAATCGATGATGAGACACCTGGGACGGGAATAGTGAGTATAGCATTGGCAAAAGAGGAAGAATAGCATTCTCAATATGGATTTTGCTAGAGTTAATATTCTTACTTTCACAACCATTATTTCCTGCTCCCTCTATAATTGAGGAATCTGTTACTAATGTAGGTGCAACAGATTCTTGAGCAGTTTGCGTAACAGGCAAACTTTTTTCTGCAGTGTGCTGGATTGGAGAGTTAGAAGGTGAGTTCAGAAGCTGAACCGACAAAGAGTTGCTCTTACTCTCAGGTTTCTTTCCAACGGAATTTGAAGATGTTCGATTTTTTCGCCACACCACACAACCTATCATTGAGTCCTGATTGTCTTCAACAGCTGCCATGCCCTTGAAGAATCCATACTTTGCAAGAATTGTGATTATGGCCTCACTGCGAGGACAGATGTAAAGGTCGATACCTTGGGACAGCTGTGCAACGCCAACTCTCTCCCCTTTCTTGTATCCTTTTGCAACCTGATAATGAGAATGACAATGGCAAAAAAGAATTTATGCATTATCTCATTAAACAGATACACCAACATTACACAAGCAGATTCAAAGTGTAGTTAATATTAAACCATTTGGAAGCACCTCTTTCATGCCAGTGAGTCCAGTTTCAGAAGATCCTTCCTTCCAGCAAAGAGAGATTACCTACAAGACAAATGGATTATTCACTTCAACAATTAAGCATTAAAAAAAAAAGTACTTTCGGATATTATTTCTTAACACAGAATGTTTCAACATGCAATTTCTTGTTAATAAAGGTCTGGAAGCATCAAACTATTGAAAATTAGTGGTCTGAAATCACCATCCACCAAACTAAGCAGCCTAACGTTTTTATAAGACAAATTTCAAACCAAATTCTGCTTTCAGCACCAAAAACAACCCAACAAATATCATCACTAAATCAAAATTTTCTGATGAGTTTCAGTAATAAAAGGACATGTGATATTGAACTTTATCAAAGTACCTTCACCTGGTCCCTGATGAATCATGAATCTGAATTGCATTTTCTATGAAGCATCAATGCATAAATTTTCACCAGCTACATTTCTAAATGACGTTGAGCTTATAACATGTACTCACTGACAAAGAAAGAGATTGGATTGGCAAGTGAATGAAGGGCAGAATTTTGAGGCGAGTATTCCTTAATATACAGAGTTATACAAACAATTAATCTCTCTCTTGCAAGTATATTTGTGGTTGACACATTTCACTTTCCTTAATTGGTACTAAAGGGGTTTTGAGTAGTCACCTGGGGGGGGGGGGGAATCCACCTAAGCAGAGAGGCCAAAGAACTAAACTCGGGAGAACAGTAAGTTAGGTTGTACCCATACAAAGTCAGGGAAGTGACTACAACTAACTTGAGAGACTCCACAATCTAAACCTTAGGTGCAAATCAAAATTCACCACACTTTTTTTTTTTTTTCATTTTAATACCACACCATACTAAATCGTCCAGTTTATATATGCTTTGACCATTCTGCAGTGGCACAATGGTCAAAGCATTATTCCAAAATGCTCCCAACTCCTCTTAACTTGCACAAATCTACTATCGTATGATCTTCAAAATTAATTTGAATCTCTTAATTCTGAAAAATACCATAATCATTCACCACTAACTAAAAGAAATTAGGACCATGTTTTATAAAGCATCATCCATAACAAAGCAAAAGTTCAGAAATTCCAGCAAAGCTATAGACACAACTTACTACAGATATTTGGACAATTTTGGTAGCAAAAGGATCTCATTAATATCCGTTTAGCAAGGAGGGTCAGCATCACAATAGAAGCTAATACTTTCTATATAGTACTCTGGCGCTGTCTCCTACGCTTACGACTTCTAGATAAAGAGAAAGTTAAATCTCCAAAGAATTCATTAGGATCTCATATAAGCTTGCATTAGTTAATGTAATTTAATCACTCTTGAATTGATAA
The DNA here is from genome assembly GCA_003260245.2 of Sideroxylon spinosum. Lineage (NCBI taxonomy): Eukaryota > Viridiplantae > Streptophyta > Magnoliopsida > Ericales > Sapotaceae > Sideroxylon > Sideroxylon spinosum. The sequence goes on along the minus strand of QLOD02000038.1, from coordinate 18,445,951 downwards.
TGATAACATGACAACAGAAATCAATAAAAGGATGCAGAATGGCAGAAGAAAACTGTTAACAGTGGGGAAAGGAAACAAGGGAATAAGAGAATTGAAGAATTTGGAGTGCTTGGTCAACTATGAAGGCAGGAAAAAGGAAGAAAGGATTTCCTGCAATACTGGTGAAAATCTGCCGTTTTCTTCCTTTTCATTTTTGATTACGTAATAAATTATTAAAAAACCATTAGGGGTGACACTCAACTACAAAAAAAAAAAAAAAAAAAAAAAGGACTCCAAAAAAAGACTAGGAATGCAAATCCATATTCTCCAACAAATATAAAAGCATATCTAAATCTCGATCACTACCAACAGATAAGCATGTGTACATAAAAATGCTCTTTCATCCCCCCTCCAAAAAAAAAAAAAGAAAGGGAAAAAATAAATAAATAAAAATAAGCCAAAGATACACAAAAAATAATGATTTTCCACACTTCTCTTTTTAGGAACACCATGGTTCAAAAACTTTCTTCATTACCTTAGGAAAAACGTATTGCATGCCAAGGAGGGACAAAATAAACTCCCACAACGCCTTAGGCAATAGACTCACAGTCAAAACATCCTTCTTCAATAAAATTGTTAATAGTAAGGATCTTTCCATGAATCAAGCACCATAATTAAATGAATAATGAGACTCAGAATTTTAAGTTGGTATTTGAGTGGATTCAATGTGATGGATCAAGGAAGGCAGTTAGAGCTCTGTTGAAATCGGCGAAGCTTATTGTAGAGTATTTTATTTCTCTTTTTATAACTAAAACTATTATTAAAAAGCATCAAAGGATGCCTCCCCAATACAAAAAGCCTTCAGAAACCCACAAGAATTAAAAAAACCCTATTTTCAACAAAAGATAAAAACCTATAATCTACTCAATGTAGACTAAAAGAAAGTTTCCAATCTATAAAAAAGGAACTCAATGCCTTGAAAAGTTATTCTATCCCTTTCACTCCATATCAACCATACAAAGCAGTATGGAATCATCCTCCACACCATCCACCTTGTTGTGATCCAATCAATTACCGCACCATTCTATAAAAAATTGTTTAGGTTCCTCAGAAAACGTTCAAGACATACCAAAAGAAGCAAAAGGCAAACATCACAATTCCTTACCCCACAAAGTATAAAAAGACGATCAATAAACTATTTATCTCTTTGGCATAGGCGAGACCAATTCACAACTATTTTAACTTCAAAAATCCTTGATTCAGGCATGTTCCAACATATATCATCATTGCCTTCACCCACGTCTCGTGAATATAACATAGATAGGATATTACCAAAATCATTCAACTCCCAGTCATGAAAATTTTCTGACGTTTGACATCCCAATAATACGTTCGGCATTCCAAGAAAATTCTAAGCCACTAAGGCTTTCTTATCCACTTTCAATTCAAAACTATCCGAGAACGAATATTGTAGTCTTCCTCCATCCACCCATGGATGACACCAAAATCTCAGCTGTCACCACCTCCACCTTCCAATAACTTGTGGACATTTAGATGGTACCACCTTGCTCCAAAACGTCTCTTTTTTCACAAGCAAATCTCCAAAGTTAGTTCCCAATAAAGCCTCATTAAATATTTTAATCTTGCAAATTCCAATCCCTGCTTCTCCTCGAGGGTTAAGACATCGTATTCCACAATTAGAAAATGTGTCAAAAGAGTTGTTTAGGGCTATTTGGGATGGAAGGTTTATGGATTGGGTGCAATTCCAAGCACTGGGTGTTGTAGAAGTGTACTTATTATGGGGAACAAGCGTCAGAAGTGCATGCTCATTAAGTGAGACAAGAGGCTGTCTTGTAAGAAAGACAAGAAAGTGGGGTTTTTTCAACGTCCTCGTCTTTCCAGAAATGTCGATAAGAATTTCACATGGAGATTTACTTGTGTATGGTTCTGTAGTTAATAGAGACAAATGTTTTGGCAAGAACTAATTGTTGTAGCTTCTAGGTTGGGAGCCCATGGTGCTTGGAAAGAGATTTCAATGTAGTCTGATTTCTATACGGAACATATACGGGCATGAACTGAATTACGAGGCAATTTTGGAACGTTATTGACAAGTTACAGGTACAAGAATTACGCTTGGTTGTAGAAAGACATAACTAGTCAAATGGGAAGCATATGTCGAGGATTGATTGACATTTTGGTATCTGACCTGGGAGGGACATTTCCCTTGGGGTTTAGCAAACTTTGTAGGGATCAGTGTCTAGACGTGCTCCGAATATGTTAATATTGGTTGTATGAAATGGGGCAACACAGTTTCAGTTTGAGAATGTGGCTAAAGGCATACGACTTCTGCGAGGTGGACAACTAGCAGAGAGGTGATCAAGTGAAGGGCAACCATATTTTTATTGTTCCAAAAAATGTAAAAAGGGCTATCTTAAAAGTAAAAGTGCTTGAAGATATCGGGAGTTTGGATTTGGAAACTCATACAAACCTCATCAACATTGACAACATAAGGAAAGGAAGAAAGTATCCATTTGGAGGGTTCCTAAAATCAAGAAAATAGTTGGCACTACGAAACTAAAGAGTTACAGTTAAAGGAAAGGAGACACAAAACATTGTACTTTCATAGAATGAGAAATACCAACAGGCAAGCAAACCTAAGTTAAGACAATAAAAAATTGATGATAAAGCGATGGAAGGGGAGATGATTAGAGACTTTGCTGCAAATTTTTATCATTACAATTTATGAGAAAATTGAATCTTAGCATCCTCAATAGGATGCAGTTTGGTGACATTACAGAAGAGGTAGTTGCATGTTGGAGAGAGCATTTCCAAAATAAGTGTTTTATAAAACCTTGAAGCCATTAGCTGGGATTAAAGCTCCAAGTCAAATGGGATGACAAAGATTTTCTGTTCTTTTTGTGAGGATGAGTGAAGATGAGATGGGATCATTTGCAACATTTCGCCATAGAGGACTGTTTGAGAAGAGTTTAAATGATAGTTTTATGGCTTGATTGCAAAGAAAGGAGTAAAACATATTAAGATAGCATTAGAGAAACTCCTTAAAGCCTTTTCAACCCAAATCATCCTCCTTACAGCTTTTAGAAAATTTTTAGATGTTTGGCAAACCTTAACAAAGGACTTCAACAGAGAATCTACCTCACAGAAGCCTTTCTAGGTGAAGCTATCCAGGCTACACTTATCAAATTACTTATTGCTAAAGCCAATTTATTAAATATTAAAATTCAATTTTATCTCTGTAATTCGATTTTAAACATTTCTTACCTGTATACATATACATTTCCAAATCAAACCAATGTAGCCCACAACCCAACTTTTTATACATTTATTTCACTTTATATTATATATTATTTTTTATATTTATTTAATTAACTCAACATTTTTTAACCAGAAGCCATTTTTTCTTAAAGTTTCTTGTCATCAAGAACATTTTGTTAAGTCATTCACATGAAATGATTTCAATTTCTAGAAGTTATATGCCTCTATGGCCATAACTAGTGGCAAATTAAGCTCACGTGTTAATAAATAAGCAGTTTGGGAAGTTGTTGACCTAAAGTTTATAAACTTAGTTTTATAATTGATTTTAATGATAACAAACACTGAATTAAATTTTCACAATTAATTTTCAAATAGACATTGTATGAAATATTACAATTCATTTTAATTTGATAAATTCAAGATAAAATGTTTGGAAGAGATTGATATTATTTTTCAAGTATTTGTACATAATTTGGACGATGAAATAAAGGAATTTCAAAGTTTGGAGAAATATAAAGACTTGAAGTTGGAGTTGAACTCATATGAATATACAAATTAGACATCTATTAGTATATGGATGATATCGGAAGATCTAACTGTTAAATATTTATGAAATTTTAATATAATAAACTAGACGTTCATATCTACAACGTTACCGAAGGTAAATTTTTGTGGATCCAAAGTTAGGATGTCAAAAAATAAGTTGGAATTTTAGTCATTACAAAAAAAAATGTAATTCCAAATTCTGGATTTTGTTGGTTTGTGAGCCATAAATCATAATCTACATATTCAAAAATTATGATTTTTTTTTTTGTGTGAAAAGAAGATTTATAAAGCTACAGCTTTTGTAGTTTAAGCTTCTTTAAATTCTAAAAGTATCATTTTGAAACAGTAGCCTTAATTGGAAACATAAATTCGAAATGTCAGAAATAACTATCTGAAACTAATCTCGGTTTGAAGGCTATATCCGAAAATCTAACCGTTGGATGAAAAACAAATTTGGGCAAAATATAGCGGACTTATATATCTATAAAGTCATTACTCCGAGAAAATGTCAGATATGAACGTTATGAGGGTGAAAACGGTCACAAAATTATCTCAGAAAATCTAAATCTAAAAGGTAATATTGGAAGTAAGGAAATTAAATTTCTTTGAAGGGCAAAAGTGTTTTTTCACTTAGTAATGGCCATTTGAGTATTTTTGCCTATAAATACAATCTCAAACTTAGATTCAAGAAGAAGAACAAGGTAAGAAAGAAATGCTTACAAAAAGATACAAGTAAGTCCATAACTGTACAAAAAATAGCGTAATTTCTTCCTACGCTTGTGCTTCATATTTTATACTCAACTTGTGAGAGTTTCTTTATTATTTGATTGAGTGTTAAACTCGTCATTATTATTGTAAGAGGGGGAATTTATAACTCTCTTAATTTAGGAGAGTTTGGTGAACTCTTATTGGTTTTGGTTTAAGTATTGGGAACCAAAACAATGGATATTTTTTTAGAGAGACTTGTGGAGTGATTTGGGAATAGAATCACTTGGGAGAGGTTTCTAGCACCTTGAGAAGTTAGTGTACAACAAGTTCTTTAAAGAATAGTGGAGAAATCTCATGAAAGGCCTTAAGGAGTGGACATAAGCAACATTGAAACCAAACCACTATAAATTGATTGTATTTACTTCTCTTCCCTTTTCGTTATATTTATTGCAAACACTAGTACTCACTCTTCATCCACAAATATTGAATATTTTTTTTAGTGCATTTCATTTTTTATTATCCTTTTTATCTTGACATATTTACTTTAAAGGTTGAAAATTTTATTTGTAAAAAATTTTAAGCAACTCTATTCACCCCCTCTAGAGTTGCTATTTGGGATAACAGAATTTTTGTCGAAAAGGATGTGGAAAGGGAGGAATATTTGGAATTATTTAGGTTGCTAAATTATGTCAGGGAGTAAGACATGATGTGTTGGCCAAAATGAAGAATTATATCCGTTTACACTAGTGGTATTCCCACATTTAGCAGGATTAATCCCCTGAAGCTCCTTATCCACCCTTCCCCCCCTCCCCAAATACAAGTCAAATTATGTCAATCAAATTCAAACTGTTGATCTCTACTGCCATTAATAAAAAATCTTACAACTGAACTACCTCATGTAGGCATGAAGGATAAGTCCTTTGGGATCAAGATGGGAAGTGGTTATAAATTTTCTACGGAAGTAGGTTTGGTCGAGTGCAACCTCTACAAGTTCTCATTCATCATTCAATGCCAACTCTCAACAAAATTCTTATCACAGAGAATGTGCACAAAAGTTTATGATTGATGCTCGAGTAGCTAGCATTCTTTTAATGCTTTTTCGCAACTTCAATTATTTATAAAATATATAACCAAACTCACAATGTGCACAACAGCCTCTTTCTGATTCAATTCCCAAAATTTAAATTGTTCTGGCATAATATTCTCTCTCTTTTCTTTCATTTTCCTTTCATTTTTTAGGTAACACTAAAAAATAATGATTTCTAATACTAGTTATTTTACACAATTGAAGAAAAAAAAATGGAGCCAAGTGGTGCGGGAACTATTTGAAGTGGAATTAACAATTTTTTCATTAGTACAGGACAAGGAAGCTTCGATTGAAATTATATCCAATCTAATCTAGGGCAAATAACATAGAATATTTTCTTTAAGAGTAATTTACAAAATTGGGAGGTGGAGAATTGGGTGAATTTTCTTCACTTGATTTGTTCTTTAAACAATATTGGTTAGGGTTTGAATGCTATTCCATGAAATATTTTAGTGATGGAAAATTTTACATGGATTCATTTTATGATGCTTTGACTAAGGAAGGGTTTCGCTACTTTCCTTGGAAAAAAGTGTGCGCGCGTTTGTTCCTCCTATTAAAATAGCTTTCTTTTTGTGTACTTTACATAATAGGATTCTCACTGTAATCATTAATCTCTGTTGTCTTTATCAAAATGATGGAGAATAAATTGCTCACATTTACTTCTTTGTTGCTTTTCAATATTGATTGGGTGAGGCCATACGAGTTGCGAGATTCTTTGAATAATTGGTAGGGTGTCCGAAACTGCAAAAGGCATGGAATTTAATCCTTTTTTGTTTGGTACTGCTGGTTTGGAATGCAAGAAGTAAATGATATCTTCAAATGTGGAAAGATCGTTAAACTAAATATAGTATATCTTCTCGTCTACCACATAGTTGAGTTTCAGGGAATGTTAATCCCAACATTAGTCATTTTTCAATTTTGTGAACAATTTAGAGGGGATGTTCTTTTTGCGTCTTATGTTCTATTTTCTTTGTTATGGGTTACATCTCCTTGATGCCTTTCGATAAACTTTATTAACTTATTAAAAAAAAAAATCTCAATTAAAAAAAAATTGAATAAAGTGATATTTTTCTAGTGCCTAAATTCACCACACAACGCATACAATTACATGTTAAATTTTATCCGAATTTGTTCAAAGTTCAGATGGCTCCTTTAGGAATTGAAACACTTTCTACTACTACGTTTTTTTGCCATAGTTGAATCATGATTTATTTCCCCAGCACTTGCTAGCCACTCAATGATTAAAATGCAAACAGAGGATATCATAGTAAAACTTAAGAAAGTATAACAACTGAAACAACTCCAGTAAAAATTACTGAAATCTAAGATTGTGTTTGTATTTATCCATTTGAAATGGAAGGATTTACCACTAAAGAAAGAGTTAACATCATGCATGATGGATTTGAGTGAATTTCAACTTTAAATTGGAGAAGTGGACATAACCATAATGATGGATTTAAGTGAACTTGAAATAATATGTAAAAGTAAGTATTTGAAATCCTTGACATTGATGGTTTAAGTTATACACAAATTATAACAAAATAGTTCTCAATTTACCTAAAGTAGTCACCTTGCTTATAGTTTTGTAAACCTTAATCTCAAATTAATTCATTTGTAAACCACATTTATTCAAATGAATATGGCATGTCGATATATCAAATGGTATCAATTAGCCATTTTGTTCATGACTCTCAGAAAATAGTGGACCAAATGATAAATAGCTGCTTTACTCTTCCTTTGAATATTGGGACCCTTGCGAACAATATATGCTTCTTTGCAATTGGCAGAAAACAGATTTACTAATTTCCCTGTTGCATTTAAACATTTCAAATAAATATATGCTGAAAAGTAAGTGGAGTAGCTGCGGAAACTCTTTCTGATTGGGAGAAATATAAATTTATTTTAAGTTGAAAATGTTGGTTTTATCACCTGTGAGTCTGTAACCCTTAAAAGTAGACATTGCTACCCACAATAATCTCATATGAATTCTAAAGCTTTGTCTATAAATTGTTATCTTAGATTTTAAAAACTCTTTACATTATCACCAACACTTGCCAATCTCTGTTTAAAAGGAAGTTGATTATATTAATTTGAGAAACAGGCCTTGTATAGAATGTTTCCTAGGAAAAGAAACAAAGCTCACATATGAGAACAATATACTTGGTTGACCATCCATTTCAAGTGTTGTAGAAGAAATCTAAAGAAGTTTCCTGTTACTTTGATTCCTTAATTAGAGACCTAAACTTGGGAAAGATAGAGAGCTAAACTGCTTTTCATACAGGCACATAGGATTATTAGTTTGGATATAGAAAGACACATTTTCCCTTATAACCAAAACAACACTCGACTTATGCATCCAATTAATATTTGATCATGTGAAGCATCAATGGGCACAATTTTTGACATTTATCAATTTTAAGATAGCCAATTCTACATTCCATTGGCTCAGAGAAATAAAACGTGTAGAAGGATATGATATTTAACCCTTACTAGTAGCATGTTGAAATTGATGACATGGAAACTTTTGCATCAGCTTAAAAATATACAATTCTAGATCGCATCATGTTCTGGTTTTCGTTGTACTGGTGTCTATATAATTCACCTTATGAAAAGGGGAAAAAAACATGTCAAGAAAGAAGAATCTGGAAAGAAATATCTTAATCACGAATATGCTATGGGGTTTCATATGACATATATATATTTTTTTTCTATCTTTCCGTATTAATAGAGGATCCTTCCAAATTAACCGAGGGCTGGTAATTGATCCAATAAACTTTTAAAGTCACATTATATTTGAGTTACTCGTACGTTGTACTTCATTTTTTTACAACCAAGCTACACGGGTTCACATATAATACTTTAAGATATTAGAAAATAAGTCATGCCTCCCACTTAAGCAGTGGCTTTTAATGTGTTTGGTAAAATACAGTAAGCTACCAAACAATTTTGGTATTTCGGCTCCAAAGGCAATTAATGGAAAAAATAACAAATAAAAACTCCCAGGTGGGGGAGCCCTTACCATTAGCCTATCCACTCTCCTTACAATTTTCCAATATTTCATCCCAAACCAAAGTGGAAAATCAATGCAAATGTTTTAGTTCCTTAATTAGTTGAATGACACAGTTCAATACTTCATACTGTTATGCCTTATCTTCGGTGCTAGACCGAACAAAAAGCTTCTGTTATAAGCATTGGTTTTTAAAATGAGTAAGAGTGCATCACAAAGGTGAGGTTTAGAATATTGCAAGGGACTCTAATATGACATAGAAAGGCTAACTGCAAGTTGATGGGTCCTTTAAATCATCAATAGTGTTTTGATCACAATAATATAATATAAATTGAGTGTGTGTGTGTGTGTGTGAGAGAGAGAGAGAGAGAGGGGGGGTTTGAAAAATAAACATCTTAACACCTGAAACTGACCAAGTCAAATATCTTAGCAGTACATAATTGTTGAAATAGCTTAATACATATTATTGGGCACATTTTTTAACAGTTTAATGTTTTGGGTGAGAATGTGACTAATTATCTAACATGGTATTAGAATAAGCAAAAATATTGAGTTCAAACCTCACCTACCCAATTGTCAATTATTGCACGTGTTTGAATTCAGTCCGACCACATGTCAAGAGGTGTGTTGAGAGTGTAAAAAGTAATATAAATAATAAAGTTGTCCCCTTCCTTAATAATTTAAGCTTTTGGAATAATTGATAACTTAACATAGTATCAGTGCTTTAGTTCTTGGAGGTCTTAACTTCAGATCTCATTATTATCAATATTTATTCCTCATTTGTTCTTATGCACTCTTGTCAATTTGTGTTGGTCCACTTTATTTGATTTAGTTTATTTATTTTTATTTCACATGTAAGCCGGAGTCGCACATAAGGCGGGTGTTATCCATTATTAGGCTTATTTTCTAGCAAAATAAAATTTTTAGGTGAGATGGCGACTAACAATTTAATAATAATCTTGCCATAAAGAAGTCAGAAATTGCCATTTTGTGAACAAAGGAAGTGTCAGGAATGATAAGATCACATTTTAAACTATGACAACCAATTTTTCAAGTAAATGCATATAAACGATCCTTGGCAGGATAAAGCCCACAACAACACATTTAAATCTTGGGTATCTTGTCAAAGGCATGATACAAATTTTTAGACAAACTAAATTTAAGGTAATGACTAATCTCGCCAGGTAAATGTAAATAAGAGCAATTTTATGGATGTTTAGGAATCTCAACCGTTCATCCGTGCTATAAACCGCACTAGAACCCGCTAGGGTAAGATTGAATAGTCACAACTGTTCTTAACATTTTTATTTTCATTGATAAGCAAATAAATGGATTACTTATAGGCATGAAGGTGATGCCACCCAAGTGCAAAAATGACCTCAAACCTATATGCTTAGCAAATGTCAAAAAAAATTGCAATTTTAGTTCCCTCCCCCGAGAATTTTCCTCAGCATATGTAGAAGGTTAGCGCCACATCAGCCATATTTCAGATTTCCCAACGACCCCTCCCACGATGACACTTAACAACCATGGCAAAACTCCCCTCCTCAAAAAAAGACAAACATCCTCCAAGGGAACCCCACCATAGAAGATCCTAGTGGAGACTCCCACAACATGAAAGCTGACTGTAAAACAAACTACGCTTGCTCGAGTTCAATTCAGTTATCGGCTTATCTGAGCTCGACTCCAAACATAAACTAACAGAATCTAATCCACCATTTTAAGCTTGTTATACAATTGAACCTAATCAAAGTTCGGCTCAATAAACTAACACTCAATAACTATAGTGTAAAATATCAAACTATATAAACTTGACTTAGAATCGATTCGATCAGAGGATTGCTCGAGTTCAACTTGAAAGATTAGCAAACCAAATACCTTTTACTCATTCAGCACAACAAGTTTAGGTTAAACACCCCACTACTCAACATCGTCGTTTCATTTTACATCCTTACTCATGGGACCTTCCCACAGGCATCTCCTATCCCGAACCTCAACACTTAACAATAATGAAGATAATGTCATCCCCTATGGTAAAAGAGTAAGGCAGGGGCCCTTCTATGGGCACTACTCATCCATAAGGACTACAAAGATCACACGGCCATCCATTTGTGGGATCATCGGAGATAACTGACTTGGTGACTAGAGCTCAACTGACCTAAAGTGAGAGACACTAATACACAAACCAACCAGAACGTGCTCATTCATACAGTATAATTACAATCAAACCCTCCTGACGAATCAGGGATGTCACCACTATCCAACTGGGATATCTTCTCACTAAAGCTTGACCCTGAATTTTAATTCTTGTTTTAGTTATTTTTTAATTGATATTTAATTCAGTAATAAGAAATTTTGTTGAAGTAAAATTTTGGTTCATTAATTAAAAGTTTGTTTTCCTATGGACGTACGGTTGTGTCAGGACTCTTTTATGGTATTTGAATATTTTTGTGAATTATAAATGTGTTTCTACTTTAAAATTTTATTAAGATAAGTTATCAATTAAATAAAATATTATTACCTAAACTCAAATTGACACTGCTATTAACATATATATATAGATATATGCATATATGACATTGAAATGCCTATTAAATAAATTTTAGATGGTCATCAGTTAGGAAAAGGTTGACAGATTGAATTGAAAACGTGAAGTCTAAGGTTCTTTGCTTTGGAATTCTATTTCCAATTGAATAATTAGTATACTGTTTCTATTTGAACATTCAAAGCATCCTGATAACATATTATGCATATACACACACACACACACACACCCCCACCAAGCAGATGCAGTCTTAAAAAAAATAATTAAAATAAATAAATAAATAAGAGCTTAAGTGACTGGCAGCATTCCAAATGATGGCATACTCCATTTCTTTTTGTTGCAGTAGATTTCATATTTAATTTAAGTTAGGGGTGGACTTAAATAAAAATTAAATTTATAATATATGTTACGTTTGGTGAATTATTATGATTAATTGGTTTCTTTTTGCATGGTTAAATGTATGAATACGGTTGTCTTACGTTTTGGATGAAAGGTTTAAACTGATTTTGATCTTGAGGACTTGAAATTTGTTTGGTACAAATTTTTAATTTTTAACTTTATTGTGAAACCTTGAATAGGGAAAAGAAATATTTTTAAATGATGATTTGGCTTTGAATAAATAAATTGATTGTTCATTCATGGATTTTATGAATTTTTATTTTGGTTTTGGATTGGGGTTGAAGTATTGGGATGAATAGACAGTGTTGAAAGATCGGGAACTCTCGGGATACATTATCGTGTCTAGTAGGCTAGTAACCTACAAGTGTGTTCGAATTAACAAAATATTTTTAGTATCCTATGGTTGAGGCCTGGGTGATTGTGGTTTTGTTGAGATATTTTATTTCATTTTCTTGTATTCAAAATATTTAAATTTAAATAGTTGTGATGTGAGATGCATGTTGGCATAGTATATTAGAGATTTATGTTAGGACACCTATGCATAATTTATTTTATTTTTATTTTGCTTGAAACACAAGTTTATTTTTTTAATATGTATTAAATATACTATGCTCATGCCCCTACAACTACAAATGCAGATGCAAGTGTTGCACTGGACAATGTTTGTGATGGAACCGCTTAGGCAAAATGAATTATCTAAATAGTTCATTAATTATGTTTTAAAAAGAGAGCTCCACAATTACTTGATTTATTAAATTTTCTTATTTATTAGTTGAAATGGTTATTGTATAAGCTTCGGTTTGGGAAACTAGGAATGAAATTTTATTTATTATCTATGTTCAAAGGTTTTTAGTCCATTATTGCTATACACCATTAACTCTGATTTGCTCATGATTTTGGAAAATTATGTTTTTTTATTCACACTCCTAAGTTTGTGGGAAATTCAAGACATGACATACTGGTATAATAGCTTAGGTCTAGAATACCTAGGGACAACAGAGTTTTTTATTTAGACTGTTATGTGGTTATATGACAACATGCTTAAGTGTTTTACGTAATTTTAAATTGTAGGACCTCTTTGGACCATGGGTAGCGAGAATAAAAAATCAAGTTATGTGCCACAATTGTTATTTTAATTAGATAACATGCTTATTAGTAGTTAGTATATAAATACTACGTCACTCAGACTCGCGTACGGGTGTCCAAAGTGGGTATGTATCCGAATGTTAGATTCGCCCAATATGTATATATTGTAAGATACAAGGACTCAGCTAAAAAAAAGTCCAAATTGTGGATACAGGACATAAAAAAATATTACATCTTTAAATGTGTGTAAAAATATAAGAGTTTTAAGTATAAAACTTGTCTAGATAACACAATTAAGATTCTTGTGTCCCTAAATCAAGATAAAGATGAATAAATTGTTTTTTAATTGACATAAATAAATATTAACTTTTACATAAAAAAAGAAAGAGTAAAAGAAATAAATTATTTTAATTATTTTGTTATCTGATAGATTATTTTTATTTTTAAAAATAATTACACCTTCATTATCATAATTATTAAAGCATTTATACAATTCGTATGTATTATAAATGAACCATAAATCTTAAACACATGCGGCTACATAAAATTCGAATGAATTTTTTCAATAAAAAATTACTAAATTAGTTATAATCATTTATTAGGCTAATTTGGTCTAATCTATTGACTCTTTTTCTCTATATTTAATACACAAATGGAAGAGGTAAAGTCTCGTGATTGACTCTTATATTTACTACACAAATGGAGCAAAAATCACGTCAGTGTAATAAATTTTGTCAGAGAAAACAAAAGTTGAAGCCAACTTAATGTCATAATCAATGGGTTTTAAATTAAAACATCAATAGCTCGTCTTCCTCATTTGAAACTGAAAAGTCCTTATCTTCCTAGCTTCGCCCTACTCAACAATGGCAGAATAAAGGACCAACCCTAGGCTTCCAACACAGCTACATACTCCGCATCCGGTGTAGATCTCATATTGGCACTAGAGTTATACCGTGTCGACACGAGTACTCTTGCCCCCAAACGAAGAGTCTGAGTACAAATCCAATGTGATATTTTTGTTTGTCTTATTTTATATTTGTATACCACAGTGGGTAATTATGATTACAGGAGGGTTGCTGTGAAAACCAGTAGGTTGAAAGATTTGTTAGAAGATCTTTAGTTTGGTAGTGACTCATGATGTAATTGGTTAAAGATTAAGGCTTGTTTTGAAATGTACATCTTGGGGAAAAAAAAATTAATAATTTGGGCTTGCTAGTATTCAAACCCTGAATTAGAATGACGTCGCCCTACTTGTTTTTTTTTTTTTGTATAAATTTGGGTTTCATTTACTATTTACGAATACTATTTTTGGTTAAAAAATTTATATTCATGAAAATAGTTATCTGGACAGATTTTTTGGGTTGTTTTCAGTACTATATTAGGTTCTATTAACATTTGATTTTAAAAAAGTGCATACATTGCTTTTGAATCAACTTTTCAGAACTATAAGACTTGTAAAAAAAATGGAGTCATATTATATTTTATAGAAAATTTTAGAAAACATATTATTGTTTCTATTTAAGCCTACACAGACTCTTGTCTAGCTGCGATCAAATTTTCTACTTAAAAATTTATTTAAATTTTGAAAATTTTACAAATATTAACAAATCTATATATAAGTGTTTCCAAATTTAATTTTATAAATTTTAGAGCTGTTTGTAATTTAAGGAAAAAAAAAATCTATAAAGTGAATGATGTGTTTGGCATATCAATAGGATGATATTTTTTGTTAATTAAAGATGGTATAATATGATAAATGCACTCATAAAATTGATTTTGTAAAACAATTTCACTAATCTAATGTTCCTGCGTGCACTAAGATCAAATTTGCATGAGTTTAGCTTATAGTAATTGATGATATCGTAAGTCTTACATGATTCAATTTAATTTCATATGATTTAAGTGAACTGTAATGGTGGAAAACGTTTATTTTGTCAATATTTTTGAAACTTGTGATTTGAGTAAGAATGTGGCTGGTGTTCGTTAAATTTATTTGGACATTTATCTTAACTTTTGATTTGAATTTTCATTCAATTAAAACGAAAAAATTGGATCTTTAATTATTAAATTATTTTAGATATCTAAAAGACATTTGAATAGAAGATGAACCTAGCTAAGTGTGGTATTGGTGTGACTGGTATTTTTCGAATTGAGAATCGAATCTAAAAGAAAGCCATTAGCAACTACTCTGAAGTAGTGGTAGTATATTATTTTAATACACTAGTATTCTTATATACTTGTACGATATAACTAGTTTACTTCGTAAGTCGAATTAGATTTGATGATTTTTCTTCTTTTTTTTGGTAAATGAGTTAGATTTGATGTTCACTAAGAAAAGGCCAGTAAATTAATTGTTCGAACCAAAAAGGATTTTAAAAATAACAAGCGTCGTAGAAACTTTAATGTGAGATTTAATAATAATAAATTAGTTATAAGAATATTAAATATTAAGCCTAGTTTATTTATTCCACCTTAAATGATTAAATTTATCAAATCATGAGGAATTTAGTACTTAATAATTAACCAATTTTAACAGGCACTATCTAGTTAGAACTATATATTTTAGTTTGTTAAGTTGAATTATTATTACTTAACTGGCGGAGAGACTAAGAAATTTCTTATCACGATTGGTCTACACCAAGACTCAGTGTTAAGCCCGTACTTGTTTGCCCTAATTATGGATGAGATTACAAGACATATTCAGGATGAGGTGCCGTGGTGCATGCTATTTGCAAATGGCATTATTTTAGTAAATGAGACGAGAGAAGACGTAAATGCTAAGTTAGAATTATGGCGGGAAACGTTAAAAATAAAAGGGTTTAGGCTAAGTAGATGTAAAACGAAATATATGGAATGCAAATTTAGCCAAAGTAGGACAACTGGGAACATAGAAATAAGTTTAGGCACACAAAAGATTGTAGAGAAAGAAAACTTTAGGTACCTTAGATTTATGGTGCAACAGGATGGAGGGACAGATAATGATGTAAGGCATAGGATTCAGGCCGGGTGGACCAAATGGAGGAGTGCTTCGGGAGTCTTGTGTGATCGAAAGTCCCCCTCAAGGTGAAAGGAATGTATTATAAAGTGGCGATAAGACCAGCGTTATTGTATGAATTAGAGTGTTGGGCAGTAAAGCATAATCATATTCAGAAGATGGCAGTTGCGGAGATGAAAATACTAAGATGGATGTGTGAGATCATAAGGAGAGATAGGATTATGAAGAGAAGATTAGAGGCAAAGTAGGAATAGCACCAATTGATGATCAAATAAGAAAAAATCGTTTAAGATGGTTTGGCCATGTCAGAAGACGTCCAATGGAGGCACCCATTAAAAGATATGAAAGCATGGAAATTGCCAGGAGCATGAGAGAGAGAGAGAGAGAGAGAGAGAG
>QLOD02000038.1:18417026-18429827 GCA_003260245.2 Sideroxylon spinosum | reverse complement strand
ATGGAGGCACCCATTAAAAGATATGAAAGCATGGAAATTGCCAGGAGCATGAGAGAGAGAGAGAGAGAGAGAGAGAGGGAGACCTAAGAGAAGTTGGAAAGAAACTATTAGACATGACCTTATCTCTATGGATCTAACGGAGAACATGACCCTCAACAGATTTGATTGCGTCGTCAAATCTATATAACCAACCCCACCTAGTGGGAGAAGGCTTAGTTTTGTTTGGTTTGGTTTATATTTAATTGATTCTTAGTTTTGTTTGGTTTGATTTATATTTAATTGATTGAATTACTCACTTTTAGTTATGACATGGGAAATTGAATACTACTAGATTTTATTTACTGAAGTATCAAAAATTTCTTGAATTGTGATTTTCTGTACGTTCAATTAACTGCTTGTTATTTAATTTAAAGCATGTGAGATTCGTTTAAATTGAGTAGATTAAATTTTATCCTTTTCATCTCAAGAATATTTTAAATTGTGGTATAGCAATTAAAATTTTTGTGCTCATTTGATTCAAGAGAATTGATGTTAATTATTTGAATCAGTCTTGTGCTCATTTAATTCAAGAGAATTGATGTTAATTATTTGAATTATTCTTATGCTCATTTGATTCAAGAGAATCGATGTTAATTATTTGAATTGTTATATTGGTTGTTCAAAAATTTATGAGAGAAGATTGTGAATTTCGCAAGTCATTACAAATTTGATTAATTGGTTCAATTTTATGGCTGAGAGTTTAGTACTTAATACTGTGACGAATTTTTATAAACTTCTACGAATATTACTTCAAAGGTTAATTTGTTGCAAAAACTAAATGAAAATTTAAGAAAATTTTGTATCTGTTTAGTAATTGATTATTACACTTGGGAAATATATATATAAAGATATATTTGCTTCAAATTATGGAGCATTTGTTTGTGTTATTTTACACAATTATTTTTGGTTACAATGACACTAAAATCTTTATTATGAGATGTTTTAAAAAATAATAATAATCGTTAAGAAAAAGATTACAACTATAGATGCAGGTGCGAGTGTTGCACTAATGGTCGTGATGGGACTGGTTAAGCGGAGTGAATTATATGAATAATTCATTAATTATGTTTTAGAAAGAGAACTACACAATTACTTGAAATATTTAATTTTCTTGTTTATTAGTTGGATTGGTTATTGTATAAGCCTTGGTTTGGAGACTAGGAAAGAATTTTTATTTACTAATTAAGTTTGAAGGTTTTTAATTCATTATTGCTATACATGATTGGCTCTAATTAAGTCAGATCGATGATTTTGGTGAAATACAGTTGTTTGTTCACGCTTTCGGGTTTGTAGAAGATTCGGTGCATGAGAAAGCCAGCCGTAGTTGGGTAACCACCTTGTGCTGACTGTCGTACTATATATACCCCTTCATCTTCCTCGTATTCATGCGAAACTATCATCACAACCTCCGCTCCGGTGCTCTCTCGCTCTAAGTTGACCTAAATATCATCTTGCTTACCTCTAATTAGCTGCGCTATTGTTGACAACTAGTATTATTCCCAGACAATCCAAACACCGATCACACACAACATTCCTCCTAATTAAACAAGCACAAAAATTGTGAAACCTGTATCTAGGTTTCCTTGAGGTGATGCCAAAAATAGTTTGTAACTATCTACACGACGGCCCCCCCCCCCCCCAGTGACAAGTATTAGGGATTACTATCCCTATAATAGTATATTCTCTCTTTAGTTGTGTTTGGGGTTAAAATAGCAACTTTATGCCCATATTATTTTTTCTCTAGTATCATTCACTTTATTTACAAAACACCTGATTATTATTATTGTTATAATTATTTTTTTTTTTAATAAGAGCAATAAATGCTTAATTATCACAAAAGTTATTTCAAGCCTACACTCGCATTGTGAATAAAGGTTTTCGTTACTACTTCCATGAGATATTAAGACCAAAATTCAACATGAGTATAATATTGGATTTTTAATTGGATGATTTTGCTTAATAATGGACTTCTTATGATGGTGGACCTCAGCCAAGCCAGTTGGAGGGTTTTTTGCCTCTTAAAAGAGCCCCAGCATTCATCAAATGAGAAGGTGGCTACAGTCACAAAATGAAAGTATTGCACTGCTTAAAATGTGGGGAACAGGAAACTATCCCCCGCCCCCATGTTATAAAAAAGAACCAACAGAAAATAATTTTTTATGGAAAGTAACACATGAATGCAATGAAGGCAGCTAGAGAAAGTACATTGATAAACTGTTCACCAGTGAAAAAATATTACCTCTGCGACCAAATAGTCTGCTTTATCCATCACCGAGTGGGAAATGTTAATGTATTGGTAAAAACATAGTTTGGGATGAAATGGGTGTTCCCTGAGGCGAAGCTCGCCTTTTAGGGTTGGTGTGGTGCTCATGTGTGAAAAAAGAGAAGAAAAGTTCGGTGTCTTATACCTTCTTGTCTTCTGCGATCAATTTGAAGGTATGAATAAAAGTTCTTTCCAAAAAACTGAATTTCCTTTGTATAGAATCTACAGATTGTAAAGCACCTTGTTATCTATTTTGTTTAGCTGGCTATATGAGGGAATTAATTGGGATGTGAACAGTATTTTTCATTTTGAGAAGCATTGGGAGATTTTAGTTGGGAGTTTAACAAAGGTTGTATTCTTTGTTCTCAGGAGGCATCCTTTGATGCTTACTAATTAAATAATATAAACTTCATTTATCAAAAAGGGGGGGGGGTAAAAACATAGCATCTCCTTGATGCCTCGTGAAATTTTTGTCTCAAGCTATTTCAATAGGTTGTCATGATGAAATTATTATTTTTTTTTTTTTAAAGAAAGTTTCTGTGGAAATAATTTGGCCCGATGGCCCAGCAATTGTTATTCGCTACAGACAAGGATTTGGAGCTAGGGATTCTAAAAGAAAGATACTTGGGGGATGGATCCATCATCCATGACATAAGAAATCTGAGACAGACAATATTATTAGCAGGAAGACAAAAGAGAGAATCCGGCTCAACCACTGTGAGAGTGGAAGTGCAAATTAAGAGCTTTGAGTATTTGAGTCGAGAAAGGAATTACTTCACAAATTTGTTTCTTGATATTTCACATTATCTGTGAGATTTCTCCGTGGTATATAGATTTCTTATTTTTATACCAGCACAAATAAGCTGGACCACGTTAAATAATTTATGTTTTTAATATGCATATATCATTAAATTGTACACAGATGTTATGCAAGTTGTGGGTGTATGGACAAGTTTTGATCTTTGCAGATAATAGAGAGGACTGCATGAAACAGGTTTATATTTTACTATTGTAATTGTCTCACATAAATGAGCAGTGCCCCTTGGGCTATGTTTGGAACATGGATTTGTAAAGGAAAAAGAAAAGTGAAGGAATACAACAGGTGTTAATTGTGAGAAATATATATTAGAAACATATAGTCTTAACTAGGAGTAGGAATAATCTATATTAAAATATTAAAATGCGAATGAACCAACGAGGCTTGACTCTTGTAGTTTTTGGTTTAATCTTCGCCCCTTTTTTTGTGTTTGGTTTTTTTATGTTATTTTTGTTTTTTGTATTAGTTTTTGGTATATTTATATAGTAGGTCATTTTTCTGTTGTTGGAGATATTTGGTGTAAATCTTCTTATATAAAGTTGATCGATGTTTGCACCTAATTGATATGTGACACTAGTTTTTCATAATATGATTAGGTTTTGAAGGTTTATTGTAAGGTCTTCTTTTTTTTTTTTTTTTTGTAAGTTTATATTGGATCATTTACTATTATTAGGAGTATTTGAAATGTTTTTTTTTTCCGTATTTAAAAATTACATGTTTTTACATTAAATATTACATTACACATGTAAGCTTACAAAAATCCGCAACTAAAAGCAGGCATGTCCGACTAGTGTATATATCACATAACTATCAATAGGAAAGCAAAATAAATTAAAAACATGAATTTATTTATTTATTTATTTACTTTCTCTCTTTTTTTTTTTTTTTTGGAGTTCAAAAAATGAGAAGATAATTACTAGATATATATATATATAACATATATATTTACTTGGTTAAGCATAACAAAATAATACAAACTAGTAATTTCATTTTCTCTATGGTCTTATTTTCCCTACACAAATCCATGTTCCAAACTTGCCTTGATGTCTTCCTTTCTATTGAATTTAATTCTAAAAGTCACACAAATAAATAAATAAACAGGAAAAACTATATAATTATAATTTGCATGCATGGTATCCTGACCAATCTCAAGTAAAGGGCATATCAATCTGCATTGAAATTTAAGCATTAACTTCAAGGAGGGATGGCAACAGGTAGAATACCTACAAAAATTAACATATTTGTCCTCGAACCCGTTTAAATTTTCCGAACCCGTTTCTGTCCCAATCCCATTTGTTTTTAATTACAAAATTTCAAATCTATCATGTCCCAAACTCGCTAAACCTGTCTAAAACCTGTCGCGTCCCATTTACTAATTTCCCATTTCAAGCCCAATTCTTGAACAATTGGAACTTTACAACTACAAAACTAACAGGCAAATAAGCCCTTATAAAAAACCCACTTACTTCTCATTCACCAAACTTATCACATCATAGTGGATAATGACTTTATAAACAAAACGGAATGTAAAACTTAGTCATTTCGCAATGTAGGATAAAGTGAAACCTACTTTTATGAATGCGAAAGAGTTGTATATCACAGCTTTTATTCCAATGTGATACAGGAAACATATAATACATTTTTTTTTTTTCAAGAGGAAACATATCACACTTTATTAATTGTTTTATTAAGTTATTTTTATTAATATTATATATTTGTTATTTTTTTATTACATCTTGAATGGTTTAACATAAAAACATATAATCCAATGTTAAATTATACATATCAATACTTAAATCATTTACAACTTATATACATATAAATATTTATAAAATATAATATAATAAATTAAAAGAATATTTAACGGGTACCGTGCAGCTAGTGGATAATGGGAACTCTATTAACATAAATAGATATCGAGTACAAACAAATTCCGAAACCGTCACAAACCTATCTAAGTATTAAATTTTAATCCCAAACCCGTCCCAATCTTATTAGGTTATTTCCAACAGGTTCGGAAGTGTCGAGTACCCTCGTGTAGTCGTCCCATTGTCATCCCTACCTTTAAGTCGTTATCATTGACTACTTTTAGTTTGCAAGCCTTTGATATCAATGATTTTATATATTTTCCCCACAAGTTGCAAATTATTTATTGATACATCTATCTTTCTTTGTCTCATGTATCATGACTTGGCAATCATCTCCAAAATGGTTTATTTATTTTAAACCACAATTTCAGTTTAACTGCCAACCAAGCTAAATTTCAGTTTAACTACCAAACAAGTTAGCTTGTTCATTCTTCAGAAAGACCACGAACAAGATAAAAACATCTAAGAATACCTTAAATCAACTTAAATGATCAATAAACAAAAGAGACAAGACATCATGCAACCGAGATTCTTTATGCTGATGTTCTTTTTTGAAGAAAAAATTTTCCCTCCAAATATGTAATTCACATAAAATGTCACCAACATATATAAGGTGCATTTGGAGTGAAAAAAGTTAGCAAAATTTGACAAAAAAAGTAAATAACTTCTAGAGATTTTCAGTGTTTTTCAGTAAATTTCAAAGCTCCAAACGGAGCCATGGTTATTCAGTAATAGATCCAATTATTAAAACTAATAAAAAAATAAACAGATGAAAAATGGAAACAACAAAACATTAAAATAAAGACAAGATTAACTTAGCTTGTAAGAGATGGCACCTAAGCCAGTGATAATCACAAATAACTCTCAGTCTATGCAGCTACTGTTTTTTACTAACAGACCACCATTTATTTGTTAGAAGACCAATTCTAATGGCCTCAAGTTATTTACTAGTCCATCTTTGCATGCAGAAGGAAGATGTTGAAGATTATATAGTTTGTAAAGGTGAATCATGCAAAATCATTTTAATTTCAGAAGCTTATTTCCTGAATTTACCAAAAATAATAACAATATCTTACCATCAATCCCCTATTGCGAGAGCGAGGAAGATCCTGGATATATTTTTCGAAAGCCTCTAACCTTACTTTCCCTTTAACTTCTACAGATTCACACCAGTTGGTATCATGCAACTTCTCACCACTACAAAGAAATCATCACTGACAAGATTATCAAATCAATATTCAACCTCAAATAATGCATAATATGGTTTGTAAGCCACAACTTATTATCCCAAAATCAGTTGGACAGATTTGCATCAAATTTCTAGGAACTCAAAAGATCATTTAATTGTGAGTACAACAAAATAAGTTATGCACATCTATGGAAAATCAACAATGCAAATTACAAGCAAAAATACCCATAAAAGTTGGTAGAAAATGTTGTCTTAAATCACGTGAACAAAATGTTTAAAGAATAACCAAGGTTGTAATACTAGGTGTTAAAAAAAAAAAAACTATTCAGTCATCCAATCCCATAACAAATTAAGACTAGCATCGAGGAGTGCATAAAAGGCTACACAAAGGATAATCTAATTATATTGTTGACAAGACTAATATAGAGGATTATTACTCTAATATTGGAAATTCAAAGCCAAAGCATCCGCATTATCTTGTCATCAATGTCCAAAGCTAAAGAAGCAGGATTTTTGTTTCTTTTCTTCTTTGTGTTGTTATATATATATATATATATATATGAGAAATAAAAAACATATCAAAAAGGAATGTAACAGAAATAATCACACATCCGCCCATGGGTTGAACTGCAGGAATGCATAAGAAATGAACAAATTTTATATGAGGATCATGACTTAACTGCTAGAGGGAATAATATGTGCAGCAGCTGCAGCCAATGCATGGAAGTGCATTTCATGATTTAGTTTTAAAAAAAAAATACTATTCTATTCTCAGATGCATACCGTGACAAAAACATGAGACAACACTTACTCTGATTAAAAGCACTCTGAGCTTACCAATATACTTCTTCCCAAACCAAGTGTTTATGGCTAAAGAGATTAAGATGTAGCCTGACTACTTTGGGAACTGCTCAGGAAAGCAATTCAGTCTAAAAAAGACCCTAAAGGCAAGCTAGGTAGTCCCCTTAGCATGCCTGTGTACTCATGCCACCCCATCCCAAACTAACTACCCTTGAATGATAACCCCAAAGGAAACCCAAGGTTATTTGTTGGCAAAGAACACATCCCACACCCAAAAATCTCCAGTAATTGTAAATCAGAGTCCCAAAATCTGATTTTTGCGTAGTCCTTGAACCAAATATTAGTTGGGTCTGGATTCAAATGTCATTGTTTGAGCCTTGAACTTGCTACTTCAATCTTAGTAGCATCATATGCCAAATTTTAATAGGCTAAATTAGGTTTCAAAAGAAGGAAAATCTTATATAGGATGGGGCACCATTTAAGCAACTGAACAGAGAAATTCTCAGGCTCATTCTGGTTAGATTCCACGGGGTCAGCCCTGGTTACAATGGCCTACAGAATTCCCTTGCACTATCCAAATGGAAATCTAAGACACCCTCAAGGCATACACATTTCCTTCCAATAATTTTCAATGATTCAGCAAAAGGAGATAAACATTGCAATGCTGCGATGCTCCTGTTTATTTGCTAGAAATTGAGGGGCAAGGGATACAATTTTAAAATATTGATTTAGCTCAAATGAGATTGGTTTAAAATAAGAAGGCAAGAGATTTTCATGTTCTATGGTTGCAAATAAAATTAAAGTAGTTTCTTTCATAATATTATAGAAGTTCAGGGTAATTTTTACTCTACCTCATAGTGAATACACTTACTATTGTGGCATCAAAACTCCTGTTGTGCAGTGTGAATGTTGTGCCGTGTGAAAATCATTTCATGAGTGTATGGGAAATGCGAAGTGTAGGTTACAAGGCTTTCTCAAGTTAATTTAAATTGGCATGCATCGGAATGGTGCCAATAGATTACACCACCACTTCTGAAATTATGATTCAATAACATAGAAAGGAAATATATATATACTTGTGCCAAAAGCCTAAACATAGCAATTGTTTCATATCAGAAGATTTATGAAGATAAATTTCTTAACAGACAGATCTCAGCAGATTTTTGTTGGGAATAAGTTCAGGAAATGCACACTGCAGAGTTTCCAGGACCAGGATCACTTTGTTCTGCAAATTACCAAGTACATCAATGCCAGAAAGGAACAGCCCCCACCCCCAAAAAAAAATCCATTTTTGGTAGTACAATTTCTTTGTTTTCCTTTTGTTAATCATAATAATCCCTTTTTTGCGTACATCTTAATCATCCAAATTTAAAGAAACAAAAAAATAATAATGGTAGGTTCAAAAAAAATTTTCAGTCCAAGATGATTGCATGTATATTATTAACAGTACATATACATAGTACATAGATATAATCAATGGAAGAGAACCAAAATATATATTGGATATCAAAAGCAGCTGACTAAACCTTTTAAAGAAAGCAACTGCAGACACGCCCACAGAAGAACTTAGCTGAAGAGACCCTTCCCAGAGCTTTTCGGCAGTTATTGGAACTGCTTTTCCAAAATGTGATTTACTCTTTTCATCTGATCTGAGAGAACCACAAGTCAAGTCATTCTTCCGACTATGCTCAACATTGTTTGGAGGACTAACATTTTTAGGAGAAAGCTCCTCTGACAAGGGATGCATTAAATTCTTCATATAAGATGCTTCTGTCTTCTCCTTTATTTTGCCAGCATCATCCTCATAACCTTGTTTCTCAATTTCAGAAATGTTGCCTAAATGAACACCTAAAGACTTGCTGCTTCCACATTGTACATCATTTTGCAACAAACTTTTACAATTTTGATTATGCTCAGTACAAAATGAAGAATCCAAAGAGGCTAGTCCAACCGTAGGCAAATCAGTAATTCCTTCATTGTTTGAAGAGTGACTACTTTGTCTCGATTCACAAGAAATTCCAGATTTGTTGTCTTCTTGAGACTGTGTTCTTCCACCCACGTCATCAGAAAGCCTGTCAGGCTTAAGAAAACTCTCTTGCAATATGTCCACGGGTCTCAAACTTTTGGATGATGTATTGCACACTCCCACTGACGTTTTCTCCGTGACAAGGTTCTGGCTCCCAACGTTCCTTAGCTCCTCAAAATGAGAGGTTACTTGAGATTTTCCTACATGTGCATCATAAGATTTTGAAAAGGGCAAGGATGTATAAGCTCCATTTGGACCTAACATACGACGTGTCTGGGATTGCCAATTTGATGGCACAACACTGTCCCCAGCCTGCCTATTGAGCAAATCAACAGATCTTTTGTAATCAAAAGCCTGATGCAGATGCGAAGATGAATTGCTCAGCTTCTCAATTCCATCTACATGGAAATTCCCTTTACTACCCTGCAAAGAACCTGAGTAGATATTCTGATGATAAAATTGTTCTTTCTCATATTGACGCCTGAAAGGTTCGACTGAATTTGTTTGGTTTAAACATGATCCATGAGTATTCTCTTCTACTTGTGCTGCTGCAAGCAAATTAGCCTTTTGCACATTTGACTCCCAAGGAATGCAATGATCAAAAAATGAGTCAGATTTGACCCTAGGTTGATCCATAGCTGTTAATTTCCTTTTTCTTGATGATCCACCAAGAGAAACCATATCAAAATTTCCAGAGGGGGGTATAAGCATCTTGTTCTCCACTTGAGGCCCCTGAAGCCTTTGAGAAGTAAAAGCCTGACCTGATAACATTAGGTTCTCTTGTTTCTTATGCCAAATATCCCCTGGTAACATCACGTTCTCTTTTTTCTCATGCACACACCTCCAAAATAAAATCCTTGTGAAGCTTCGTCAGCTACAAGTAACCACGTTGGTCTTGGTTACTAGACGACTGAAAACCTGTAAACAAAAGAATGTCACCATCAATGGCAACTAAACAAATATTTACTGTATCAATGCTAAGAAATAAGTTAAACATGCTTTGTTATGAAATTACTAAGTACTAATAATCTACTTATCATGAAATGTAGTGAAAATTTGATCCTTTAATAATTACCATGACCTAACGACAAAACATTGTAAAAAAAAATAAAAATCATTACCATGTTCACAGTTTGGTAAATGCAAATTTCATTTATATCGTAAACCTAAACCTAAACCAGCTACTCACGTCAAAAAATTGTTTGCAAATAACAGAATACACAAAAGTAAACCAAAGAAGAGAGAAAACATCCACAGTAGGAAGCCAAATGCACAGTACTACTCAATTCCAATAATAAACAACATGCCAGCACCAATGAAGATGGTGTTCGTGTTAATTCATTGAAGTATCGTAGGCTCCATAAGTTTCCTCCGCATGTATTATACAGTTGAGCCTTATCTGCTGTGTTGAATCCACATTTAATCCGATTGATCCTTGGGATTGGTTTATTCTTTTATGTCCCACAGTTTCCAATAAGTATCATAAATTTTTCAGCCCATCTTGTATATTGTCACGGGTCATCTTTCACTGGAAAAATCATATTTTTCTGTCAATTGCAGTAAACAAGTAAACACTCCATTTGGAGTTAAGGGTTGGGGGAGGGGGGGAGTTATTTTGTTTGTGTTTAGATTAACTAGTGAGAGATAAAAGAGGAGAGAATGGAGGGGTTGGGAGAGAAGACGTGGCCCACTTTCGAACACTTTTCTTTCCCTCCAAAATTGGGAAGAAAGCAAGGGAAAGTAAATCGAACTAATTTTTAAAATTATTTTTGGTTAAAATCAAATATATCTATATTAAAGAAGTATAAAACGTTTACATATTTCACCTAACTTTGCTCCATTTATTTATTTTTTTGATTAGTTCCCCGTCCCTTTGTTATTATAGGTTATCCAAACAAGAGAAAGGTTACCCTCCTTCAATTCACTTAATCATTGTCTAACCAAGTAACGAGAAGTTATATACTTCCCTTCCCTTCTCGTCCTAAGTAATTCTTCCCTTCACTTCCCATTACCTTCATGTAAAAGTGAAGCAAGAAACTCGGTTGTTTCAAAAATCATTTGAAAAGAGAGCTTCTATAACTCCACCACATAAATTAACAAATCCTAAACCCAATTCTTCCAATTAACTAAATTTGTCAATACAAGAAAAAGAGAAAAAAGGGGAAAACACTAAGGAAGCCCTTTCCTATCCCCAAAATTTCATTCCAAGATCAAATTTTTAACAAACAAGTTGATTCATATGATTGACACTCTTGAGGCAAGACCGACCCGTCCAAATCGAAGGAAAATCAAGATTCACAAACACTTCAATTTCCAATCCTTAGTTTCAAAAACGCAAAGAAAATAGTTAAAAAAAAAAAAAACTCGCACACATATCAAGCGATCCCATTCCCAAATATTATTCGCAATCGAAACGAAACTAAATCGATCACATTCAAGAACCTAAATTCAATGAGACACTTGCAAACATAAACACACACTCTCAGCCATCTCACACTCACACGTAAGAATGATACAACTGAAATCAGAGAAAGCAAACCTTATCTGGCAGACTGCTAGGGTTTCAATTCGGATTTTTCTAGTTGTCCCTATCAATTACTTGCGGCTTCGTCCACTCTCTCTCCTCTCCGTATATACGTTCACACTGGTGGAGTGAAATCAGAGCAATTCATGATCGGGAGATAATAATAAAATAAGAGGACAAAAAGTTAAGAGGCTCGTTAAAACTTAAAAACCGGCTAGCCCACGGTTTGGAAATGAACCAGCCCAACAGAGAGCCCAAAAAACAAAACAAAATTCATCTTATTTGAGAACCTTTGAGTGACCTCTAGGGACTGAAATACCTGAATGTTAAGGTAATAATCTCAAGTCTTCTTATAAAATTGACTTAGAAACCATTTTTTTTTTTGTTAAATTTTTTATTTGAAGAGTATTTTTTAATTTTTTTAATGGATGTGAATACTAATGACATGATTTTATAATTCATGGTATTGATATCAAAATTCTTCTTTAAACATTTTTATTTAAATTCTTATAATGCTCAATTTTATTGAAAAAAAATAAAATTCAAAACTAAGGGACCAACTTAAAATTTTAATTTGTTTTAAGCCACACGTCGTATATCAAACTTTACTTGTGCATGCTGTATTGGGGCACAATTGAACAATTTCACTAGCCTTTTTTTAGAGAGAGGTTGTGATTGTATACAGCAAACATGTTACAAAATACATTTCAAGCCTTAAAAAATGAGCGATTGAGTCAAAAATTGAAATTTAAGCTTCTATTTGGAACAAGAGTTTAGGGAAGGAAAGTTAAAATAAGAAAAAAAAAATTGTTTATTCCATAATTTTGATATGGTTAGGAAAAGGAGGATAAAATTAATAGATATCAACCCCAGTTAAAGGACATAAGACTTATTGGTCAAGTAAAAAAGATTGCCGATTGGATGCTCCTACCCTACCAAGTCTACCTTACCTTAAGAAGAAAGAAGAGACGTAATGTACGGGTTTAGACACCTTAATTTATACGGCACTTAGATTCTAAGTTAGTCTAACCTTCACTAGAAAGTTAAAAGCAGTCACAAGCTTCACAGGTAAAAAAGATACTCAAAAAAACTAAAAGAGTACATAAGAGACTTGAAAAATTTTTTAATTTACTCAAATTTAGATGATTATAAATGAAGAGTAGCCCTTATTTAAAGCCTTGCATTTTTTCAATTGATAGCGAAATCTAATTGATATAATAGTGAAGGTTATTGTTCTAGGATCCTTCACAAAAAAATCCAAGATATTTACATGA
>QLOD02000038.1:18309267-18319574 GCA_003260245.2 Sideroxylon spinosum | reverse complement strand
GAAAGAAATTATTAAACATGACCTTGCCTCTAACGGAGGATGTGACCCTAAACAGATTTGATTGGCGTCGTCAAATCCATATAGCCGACCTCACCTAGTGGGAAAAGGTTTGGTTTGATTTGTTGATTCTCTAGACATTTAACTTTTTAGGCTTTTTATTTTAGTTCTCTATTTTCTAGTTATAGAGGCTTACACTGTTGCTTATTTTTTTATTTTATTTTATTTTTTAATACATGGGAGGCATGCCATTTTGGCTTTTATAAGTCTTCCTCGTAAAAAAGCTCTATAGTTTCTAATGCTAATTCACTAACCTGCAGAGATAATGAGCAGCTATCTAAATATGGTGATACCAAGTCTGCTAGGGGTATAATGCTTGCTGAACTTAAGAAGCTGATTGAAGCAAACCCCTTGTTTCGTGATAAGCTAACTTTTCCCAGCTTGAAGAACTCGAGACTCAGGACGCTAATTAACCAAAGGTTATTTGCTTGTGTTTTTATTTTTAAACTTGAGCTTTTCTTCCAGGTTAAGGTATTCATCTTTAGTTA
This sequence comes from Sideroxylon spinosum, assembly GCA_003260245.2. Lineage (NCBI taxonomy): Eukaryota > Viridiplantae > Streptophyta > Magnoliopsida > Ericales > Sapotaceae > Sideroxylon > Sideroxylon spinosum. The sequence continues at coordinate 18,319,029 of QLOD02000038.1, read as the reverse complement.
ACACACTGTTGTGTTGTGTTGCAGCTTAAATTGGCAACACCAACTTTGCAAGAATCCGAAGCCTAACCCCGACATAAAAACTCTGTTTGTAGACCATTCTTGTGGACAATCGCAGCCAAATGGTGCTCGTGCCCCATCGCCTGTAACTAATCCGCTAATGGGCGGTGTTCCTAAAGCTGGGGCTTTTCCGCCTCTGGCAGCTCATGGTGTAAGCGGAAGTAGTCACTCTAGTTCATGCAGTCTTTTAAGTTTTCATTTGCAGAAGTTTGACTTAATGTATTTCTCATTTTTAAGCCTTTCCAGCCAGCACCAGCTCCTCTGCCAACATCTCTTGCAGGATGGATGGCTAATCCATCTCCAGTTCCTCATCCATCCGCTTCTGCTGGGCCAATTGGTTTCACTACTAATAATGCTGGTACTTTTATGTATTCCATAATTCCTTCCTGCTTAATGTGTGAGGGTTATTGATTGCTACAATTTGCTACCAAAACTGAACAAATAAATGATGCATGAGGATTTAGAACTCAGCGATACCATATATTTCAGCTTGTGCCCATTAAAACTGAACTAATCTTCAATTTTCACATTTTAATTTTCTCTTTCTCATCCAATTAACATAAGCATTCTCATTACTGAGCCTTTTTCCCCTTCGTGTGTCTGTTCACTTTTTAGCAGCTATGATCAAGCGCCCTAGAACTCCTACGAATAATTCAGCCGTGGACTATCAGACAGCAGATTCTGAACATGTGTTGAAGAGATCAAGACCTTTTGGAATGTCAGATGAAGTACTGCATAACAATTCATCCGTATTTCCCTGGACTTGGTCGAAGTTTAAGCTTTGTTACTAGATTTAGAAGTTTTATTAACATTTTTTTTTAATCTCTGCTTATTTAATTCAAACCTCCCCCCCCCCCCCGGGGGGATGATTGTGAGATTTGTATATATATTTTGAAGCTGCTATATAGTTTTATTTGTATATGTATCTAAGTTTTTTTATAGTTAATATTGTTATTCATGAAATTGCTTGCCACTCAGGTTTTTTTTCTCAGAACTGATGGTTTTCTTTCTATTGAAAAACAAAAAATAGTACATATTTGAGTGGAAGGTTTGACTTAGTTGCAACATCTACTACATTCTATCGAACCACTTTAACTTGAAGCTTGATAGTCATTAGGATGCCCCTTTGCCAGTAAGTGTAGCCCAATGAGAATGCGTTTATGTGATTCTCTTAATTCAAATATGAGAGGTCCCATGGTACATGTATTAATGTTTGCTCATTAGGAAGTTGGAATCGCTTGTCAACTTGAGTTTCCGGATTAGGAATGTGAGATATTTATGGTACTATTAGTAAATTAGGTGAACAATTTCATTAAAATACATTCATTCCCCGTGTTCTTCTAATGAAAAATGTGACTGACAGTATCATATCGTAAGAGCTTCCAATTTTGGAAATTTAGGTGGATAGACTACTAAATTCAAGAATTAAATTGATACTGTTAGAATGAAAAGAAATAATGTCAGAAAAAAGGGCAAAAATAAGGAATTTAGATTTATTTGATTTTATCTTTTTGTTGGTTCGTATATGCTTTTAAAAATTCTCTTTCTGTGCGGCTTATTTCATACAAGCCAAGCTACCCTCTTATTTGTTCTTCATTCATACTTTTGGCATAGGCAATCTGAATATCTGTGTACTTGTGTATGTCCTCCTTTTTTGTGTTTACTTATTTACCTTTTGAATTCTGTTCATGTTCTCTATTTGAAGGGGGTAAGATGAGACTCCAGCTTAACTTAAGGTCTTTTGTTTGATGTCATTTTCTTGTTGGAAGTCGAGTTTAATTGATCCTACATTTGCTTGACCTCATTACAGATGAATAATCTGCCTATTAATATCATGCCTGTTGGGTACACTGCCCAAAGCCATGGACAGAGTTCATACTCATCTGATGATTTGCCCAAGGCTGTTGTTATGACTTTAAATCAGGGTGCAGCTGTGAAGAGTATGGATTTCCATCCAATTCAACAAATTCTACTACTTGGTTAGCTTCCACAATCCCCCACTTCTTGTTTGTACCAGTTGATTAGGTTTGTGGATGCCGGTTACTTGCTCCTTCATTTCTTCGTTTTTATTTTTTGTGTATTTGTTGATGTGTAATTATAAATTGTAGTTGGAACTAGCACGGGAGATGTCATGGTGTGGGATCTTGGTAATCGGGAGAGGCTTGCTCTAAGGAATTTCAAAGTTTGGGAAATCGGGGCATGCTCGATGACTTTGCAGGTTTGGCCGCTAGTGCTAAATAATTTGATTGAATATAAATATATATTTGATGCTTCTTAAAGTGACCAAAAAAATTTGTGGTTGTGTGAATTAGGCATCGCTGACCAACGATCCTACTGTGTCTGTCAACCGTGTAATTTGGAGTCCTGATGGTACCCTTTTTGGTATGTCGGAAGAAAATTTTTTGTACCATAAACTATCCACTATTATTTCTTTTTTATTTGGACATTTTATAGTGTAATGCAACAAAAAATGTTGAGAATGAAAGCTGGAATGGTCTTAGTTCTAATATCCTATCCTTAGTTCAGGTGTTGCGTACTCCAAGCACATTGTGCACATATATTCCTACCATGGTGGTGACGATGTACGAAACCACCTAGAGGTTTGTGCCATCAATCAATCACTTGGGAGTTCATTGATTTTCTTTTGCCTTGTTCTTTTTCCCTTAGATTTTGTTTTTGGTTAATATTGCCTATCTCAGAGCTTGCATTAAATTTTTGGACACACATATATATCTTCGTATGAATACTTTGTTTTGGCTATCCAGATTGATGCTCACTTGGGTAGTGTTAATGATCTTGCGTTCTCTTATCCAAACAAACAACTGTCTGTTGTCACGTGTGGGGAGGATCGGCTCATCAAGGTTTGTTTTCTGTGTTATTCCCTTACAAAGTAATGCTGAAGGTTGGACTTTAGTCATAAAGCTTTATGTTTTTGTAGGTATGGGATGCAGTTACAGGGGCTAACAAGTATACCTTTGAGGGTCATGAAGCACCCGTCTATTCTGTATGTCCACATTACAAGGAAAATATTCAGGTATTATACTACACATTATGTTACATATGCCATGAAAACTAAATCTCTTTTTTTTCTTCTTTCTTAATTGTGGAAAGAAAATAAGGATTTTGGATTTGGAAAACCAAGCTATATATCATAATCTATTGTTTTTTTATTTATTTCAGTAAGGAATCGAGCTTTTTATTCTCTGATATTGTTTGCATGCTTCAAAATGTTACGAGTACTAGGCGATGGATACGGACCTGTTCCACATAGACATTGCCAAGCATGGACTTAACAGATGTGACCAATGAAAGAAAAAATGAAAATTAACCCACTAATTGTAAAAAAATGAAAATTTAAATTATAATGTGGATTCATGTATTACATAATTATTTAAATATAAAAAAAAAAAAGAAGAAACAATTGTAGCAAGACAACTGCATGAGCATCCAACTACTATATTAGCCGGTCGGTTTTTTCTCAATCATCCAAATTGGAATAAAGAGCCCCTAAATGGAGCCACCACCACCTGCTCTCTCTCTCTCCCCTCCCCCACCCCCCGGGTGACCAGCATGTGGTGGTGGCAGATGTTAGCTAGCCCAAGTTAGTTGACTTCACCCCATTCTCTCAAAACAGCTATTTCTTTGATGAGATGCTGTTGCCCATTGTTTGTGGTTGGTGTTTGGTGCTACGTTACTCATGTTTTACAGATTTGATAAGCATATAGTTCTTAGTCCGCACAAGAAGTTACCGCTTTATGTTGGCATCATTGAATTGTTTGTTTGGTCTTGACGACAAGATGGAAATCATTGGAAACACAACTCTTTGGTGAAAGACGTGGAGTTGCAAGATCATTGGGTATTTTCAAGGGGGTGTGTTGTAATAGCAACAAGCAAGGAGTTTTGGATGTTGATTTGATGCCTCGTTTGGCTACCTTAGATGTAGTTTTCATGCCTTGTCACAATTGCTATTGAACTTTCTCCACCAATATGGGTTCATGTGAAGGATAAAAGACGGTAGTGGGCAAAATTAGGGAGCAATTCTCCTAAATGTGCATTAGAATTTGGCGTTGTTGTGCAGAAGCAACACAATGGGGCTCATGTACTGGTGTTAGGGGTGGTTGAGCCTAGAGGGGGAGAAGAGAATGGTGGAGAAAGAGAGTAGCAGTGGAGGTATGGAGAGAGAGAGTTATTTTATGATGGGGGCTCAGTAGTGGATAGGAGTGGTTGGGGTTGGGAGTAAGAGAATAATAGAGGGAGGGAATGAGTGTAGGTTGTTTTGTGGTAGTGTTTTGGTGACAGCGATGGTTATTAGGGGTGCTTAGTGTTGGAGGGGAGAAGAGAAGAGGAGAGGAGGGAGAAACAAAGGAGAGGAAAAGGGGGGACTTCTGATGGTAGGGGCAATGGTTGGTGGTGAGGAGAATTGGAGGGTGAGGAGAGAAGAAAGAGAAAAAAAAAAATAGGAGGACGACGGAGAGGGAGTGGTAGTTGGTGGGGCTGTGGTGGGAGCCGGTGAGGATATGGAGAGATGGGGATAGTTCTGCTTTGTTTGGCTTGATGGTGAGGCTCATGTAATTAATATGGGTAAAGTGACTAAATATAATTGGTTGAAAAGATCAATTTCCTTTTTAGCCCCTACAATTCGTGAGCTTTACATGGGCATTTTCTGTCATTAATACCAATGCTCATAAAAGGTTCATATCATAACTTGGTCATTAAGTGTTGGGATTTAGCTTTTACCATTGATAGAAGAGGAATCTCAATTGCATTCAATGTAAATTATAGGGGTGCAAAGGGTAATTTACAATTAATTATGTGGAGAGGAGAATTACAAGTTTGTACCCATTTTACAAAAAACTGGATTGTGAATGGCCATCTCAAATAGTGGACTGATCCTTATGTCAAATTCACGCTTCCAAATTCATGCGAATCTAAGTATCATTTTAAATGAATGAAGAGGACTTGGATTATGAACATGTTGCACTGGACATTTCTTCTTATTTGAAGCTATACAAGGTGGATTTAGGGGCCATATTAGCCCCGTGACTTGTAATCAGGATTGTTGGATTAAAATCCAATGGTCCAGATACGTTCAAGCTTTTTTGAATTATACAATAGTGTGAATGCATAGCATGGCAAAGCTATGTCAGTCTCCCCATTTTCATACAAGATATAAGTTGATTTTTCTTACTTTTTAGCATGCCTGTGCATCCCAATATTTGGAATGTGGACGTATTTGGCACATAGGTGGAGACTGGTATATATAACACAAACCTTAGTCGTCGCATCGTAATCTAAATTAACAAAAATAGCAACAGATACGTTTGAATTGTTTTAGATTTTATGTGATTGATTCCAACTTTGTACATTTGAAATGTTTTAGATTTTATATGATTGATTTTTGCTAGAATCTCTTTATTGATGTCATTATCATTATTTTTCATTTATTTTTGCCTTTTTGGCACTGATGTATTGTAAAAATATAGTTCAATACAACGTATTTGCCAAGTTGTATCCCCATTGGGCTTGCTTGTGAATTTGTACGTTTATCTGAGATTTAATGAGAAGAGAAAGAATTTCCTTAGCTTTATTTTTTTTTTTCTTTTCTTGTGCAAAAGGAAGCATAGTTCTTTCCATTGTAGGTTGATCCAATTAATGGTAGTCCTAGCAAAATATGTTCTGTTTTTTTTTTTTTTAATTCTTTTTACCTTTTTATTCTAGTTTATCTTTTCAACGGCAACTGATGGGAAAATAAAGGCATGGTTGTATGATAACATCGGTTCTAGAGTTAACTATGATGCTCCAGGTCATTCATCTACCACAATGTCATACAGTGCTGATGGGACCAGGTTCACAAAATGATTTCTAATTTCCACCATTTCAGTTTCCTTTTTTTTAATTAGGGAGGATTGTTAATATTTTACACATACAGAATTTCCACCTAAAGCATTGGATTCTTGATTTAATGTTGCCCTCATAGGTTGTTCTCATGTGGGACCAATAAAGAAGGAGATTCATACATAGTGGAATGGAATGAAAGCGAGGGAGCTGTCAAGCGTACATATCATGGTCTTGGGAAGAGAACCGTGAGTATCGTTCAATTTGATACCACAAAGAATCGATTCTTAGCGGCTGGTGATGAGTTCATGGTCAAGTTTTGGGACATGGATAGTGTTAGCTTGTTGACTACTACTGATGCTGAGGGTGGATTACCGGTAATTGTTAAATACATTGAACTTGATCTAGACATTTCTGATAAGGTCCTTAAGTTATCATCATTTTGACAATATACGGGGTGGGAATTGACTATATCTTTAGGCTTCTCCCTGTATCCGATTCAACAAGGAAGGGATATTGTTGGCTGTTTCAACAAGTGACAATGGTATCAAAATACTAGCAAATACGGATGGAATGAGGCTGCTAATGACAGTCGAAAGTTGTACATTTGATGCTTCTAGGATTGGCTCTGCAGTTGTTGGGAAGGTATTTTGATTTGTAAACTCTAGCAGCTTTTGTGAAAATATATTACTAAAAGATGTTTCACGTCTGGCTAGGCCTCTACAATGCAAATATTTGGTGTTGCTAATGCACCTGTTGGATCAAGCATTGTGGATCGAGCTGCACCAATGTCATCCATTGTTTCATTGGTGAGTTTTGTCTCAATTTTGGGGAATACTGTTTTTAAATAGATTCTTTTCATTTTGATTATGCCTTTTCACGATGTAAATGTAATTGTGCATGCTGTTTCCTGTCATTGTAATAGAAGTGTGCATGACATGATTGCGTGTACTTTTGCTAGTGTGCTTGTGCATTCAATGTTCAACTTTTTCCCTTTTGAGTTTTCTGTAGAATAGCGATAATCGAAGTCTAGCAGACATAAAGCCCAGAATCACCGATGAGTCAGTGGACAAATCCAGGATCTGGAAACTGATGGAAATTAATGAACCATCACAATGCCGATCCCTGAGGCTCCCAGATAATTTGACGGCAATGAGGGTATGCATCCACTCTTTTTAGACCTGCTAGATGTTGTTGGATTAAATTTTGCCTGTCTACAGTCCTCTCTCTGTTTCAATTATGCTTTGGTGGTCTATATTACCTGTGGGATGTTGCCTGCGCTTTTTTAATTTATTTCTTTCTCTTTCATTTGTCTAATTATGCTGTTGACATCATAGTTGCATCTCTTAAGTTACATTAACATAATATGCATCTTTGAGTTTAGTCAATAAAGAGAACTCCATTGGTGATATTATAGCAGCAATAACTTGTTTGGTCCATTGTATTGTTTTTTCTAATCCCTTTGTCCCATTTATGTGGCATGGCTGACCAACATCTTTGAATAGTAGATTACAAAAAGCCTCTTGTCTTGATCAAATAATTTTTCAGAAGTTAGGACTTAGATATAAATTTGAAGGAGGGTAATTTTGGAAGGTAATGATTAAACTTTTTGAATTTTGAAAATTAGACACGTGAAATAAAATGGGACAGATATGTTCTCTACTTGTCATTGCACATGTTCTCTACATTTGAACATCGCTGCTTTGTCTACTATTGTGCTGAAAAAGGGACTGGCACCAGCGAGAATGCTCTGTTTATGGACTAAGGAAAGGCTTAAATACATATTTCTTAAGAGTTTTGTAGTCTCAATAGAAATCTTGGATTTCCTTCTTCACAAATCACAACATGCAATTTAGTTTATCTTTTAGTTTGTCTTGCTTGAGTCTTTACTTCCTTACGTTGTGTCATTTTCTTCCCCCATTGCATTTCAGGTTTCTAAATTGATCTATACAAATTCTGGACTTGCCATTTTGGCGCTATCAGCCAACGCGGTGCATAAACTCTGGAAATGGCAAAGGAATGATCGGAACGTGACTGGCAAGGTATTGATTCATCTATGCTTGTAACTTGCATTATCCTTCCGTGAAAGTATTATTCATAAGCTTGCTGCTAACACATTTACACTCAATTTGCCCCTGCTGTAGGCAACTGCTAGTGTTGCGCCGCAGCTTTGGCAACCTTCAAGCGGAATACTGATGACGAATGATATTAGTGATACAAATCCTGAAGATGCTGTTCCATGCTTTGCCCTATCAAAGAATGATTCGTATGTTATGTCAGCATCAGGAGGGAAAATATCGTTGTTTAATATGATGACATTCAAAGTAAGTAGCTTTTGCGTAGTATCTTCTTTATCTTTTCTCCAATCATGTCCAGTTGATTGATTTTTACTAACCATCAACAAGGCATGTATTTACAAGCTACGATTTTTTAAGCTTTGTTCCACAATGTGGATTTAGTAGGGGAATAGGAAGACGAAAAGAACATGAGAAGAAAACCATTTTTCTCCTTTTAAGAAAAATTTTGAGTTACCATTTAATGGATTGATAATAAATCATGGAAGAGAGAGTAAGAAATGAAATTTTGAACTAAAAACATCTCACAAACCTTTTTCATTGTGGTTGTTTTCCTTCATAACCAAACAAGAAATAATGATTTCCTAATTTTGTTCCTTTTCGCTCATTTTTGCATAGCACTTTGCAAAATCAATTCATCTAATTTTTAGTTATAAAACAAAAAAAGATTCTTACATGTACTCTACTCTCTTGCTTCTATTATTCAAAAAACATTTGTTTTATGCAAATAGAACTTGAAATAACGAACCCCAGCTTTAAAAAGAATGGATATTCAGAAAAAAAAAAAATGTGAAGGCTCAGTTTTGTTTGTAATTTTCCGGAAAATAATTTTATTCACGTTTCATGAAAACAGTTTTTCAAAACATGAGTGAAATAGTTTCCTGTAAAACATTTCCATTAAAACAAATGGAGTGTATATGAAAAATAAATTGGTCAATAGCTAAATGTAAGTCATGGGCTTTTTTATTCTGTTTTTCTTTTTGGTAGGCTTTATCAGCAAGTTTCTATATTTTTGTCTGTCATTTTTATTGCATTTTTGTATATTTTTTCCTCTCTTGTTTTACCTATTCAAATTTCACTAATGCAGACGATGACGACATTCATGCCCCCTCCACCTGCAGCAACTTTTTTAGCATTCCATCCTCAAGACAATAATATAATTGCGATAGGCATGGAGGACTCTTCCATCCAGATATATAATGTCCGAGTTGATGAGGTGTTTATCTGTTTAAATGAAGCCTTAAGTTTGTGAGTTAAATTATGTACACTTGAAATCTTATGAATTGAGGGACAAGCCTAAAGTTTGGAGTTAAATTGTGCAGGTTTGAAAATGCGTTATAGACCCATGTTTTGTGAGTCAAATATGTTGATAAATGGTCTCACCATGTTGACCCTTCGTATATCTGTTTGTGCAGGTTAAAACAAAGCTTAAGGGCCATCAGAAAAGAATAACAGGCCTTGCCTTCTCTAATGTTCTCAATGTTCTGGTATCATCAGGCGCTGATTCACAGGTATGAAGTTGACGTCATTTGTGTGTCAAGTGTTCCCTTTTTTCTTTTTCCTTTTTTTTTTTTTTTTTTTTTCCTTGGTAGCCAACAGGATAGGAAATACCAGTGCGCGATTAGTCAACAGGAGTCATAAACACTCACCTGAATAGGGATCCAGTGGCTTTAGAGGATGATTCGTTGAAATTAACTTCATAGTAAAAACTGTAGATTATACTTACATCAAGTGATGCTTTATGTTTCAGTTATTTGATTAACCAGTGCAGCATTCGTTGTTAGATTTTCTTCTG
>QLOD02000038.1:18263883-18277397 GCA_003260245.2 Sideroxylon spinosum | reverse complement strand
TGAGGATCTAATAAACAAGTTAAGTTTTCCTCATTAATCATGTTCTTTGACAAAACCTATGCTTCTGCATCACCATGATGCTTATTTACCACTGCATCATCATGATGCCCTCAAACAGTGTTTTGAAACCCTGGCTAGACTGGCTGTTTCAACCACGGAAACTGTCAACCATCTGCTATCTGGTCCAGTACAAACCCCAAATCTATGCCCTATCAATAACTGTGATATTTTATAAGATTCATTTGGGCTGGGAATTTGAAGGCCGACCAATTAGAACTGTTGGCGGCCCTCTGTAATCCCCATCCCTATATCTACATCTTTTTCTTTTTTTATATATGTATATCAGTATATGACAAATGATTAATAAACATTGCTTATATTTTGAACATAACAATCTGTCCCAACCCTCTTCTCTCTCTCTCTCTCTCTCTCTCTCTCTCGCACAAAACAGATTTCTTTTCGAGCATTTTCACAAAGCTTTTCAGTCTTCTCTGGTTTGATATCTGCCACGGATCAATGCAACTGTACCTACATCCGAAACTATTATATTAATGTTGAAGTTATCAAGTTTCTACTTTCATCCCACATCACATAATAAAAGATGACAAAGTTGCTTATGCATTTTGCCTGCAGCTGCTCCCATTTGTGCCTCTGCGAAAGGATAACCAACCTCGCTCTCCTATTCTTACACATGCAACACCAAATTATCGTAGAGTGCCATTGCAATATCAAAATTTCTAAAGTTAAAAATCACATATGCAAGGAAGTAATTTAAATTACTGTCAAATGGGGTAGCTCAATAACTACCCAACTAACATATCATTTCTTCCATGATCACTGCAAAATCACAAACTTTGAATCATGTCATTCAAGGGCTCCCCCCCCCCCCCTTTATTTTTTTATGACATTGGGAACCAGCACCCACTGCCCTATGGGTGTACATTGGGTAAACCCATCAGACCTGTGCAATAGCCTACAAACCATGTGAACCAAGTAAAATCATGAAAAATCTGTGTGTAAGCTCATCCCCAAAGAGAAGCCCCCTTGGGGTTGAACTCAATACCTCCCCAAAAAAAAGCTCAAGTTGGCTAGTTGAACTAAAAAGACTCCTTAAATATATCATCCCTTTTGAGTCAGATTATTCCCAACTACTTTCAAGCTTTTAAATGGGTTGCAGACCACTGTGTATTCTTAACTTTTGTAACCATGCCCTGTAAAAGAGTTCACTCCTATTTCACATTATCCTAGCATGCATGCTAGGAGTAGAAAACAACCAATCACCATCAACCACAATCTTTGATTTGAACAGAATAGCTGCTGTTATTTAATAATTTAATTGGGGTACCAAAGATACACGGATACAAGGTCTCCTCATGAGGTTGAGCCTTTGAACACTAAAAACACAATGTTTGGTAATTTCTCTAATACTTTACATAGAAAGGGACAAGAAGGTAAATTCAATGTTAAGATCAACACTACAAAAGAATTGATGCTATTACTATGAAAAATATCAAAAACCAAGGAAGAGATCCTAGAGAAGCCATTGACCGATAGCATGTTCTGCAAAGGTTAAGAACATAAACCTATTGACCTATATGCATGTTATAATAACATGTTTGCAAAGGGTTAAGAATACAACTATTGACCTATATGCATGTTATACGGAAGGCACAATCAAGGCGACTTTTGGGGGGGGGGGTGACTGCAGCCGCTGCAGTCCCCTAAAACGGCGCCGTTTTGTTCATTTTCATTCCAAAACGACGCTATTCCACTTATATTCGAATACATTGATGTATTCGAATATGAGTTGATGTATTTGAATATGGCCAAGTGACACAGCATCGTTTTGGGTGAAAAATCAACGAAACGGTGCCGTTTTGGGGCAACTGCAGCGGCTGCAGTCACCCACCGAACCCCCCTTCTCAATCAAGGTGCTAAGATTCCTTAAAATGCATCTCCAAAAACTACCATGTGACAACATCTGTTGACGATCTGTATTTTGAAGACAATTTGGAGAGTTACTGCACTCTCCAATCCACCATCCCACCCCCCCCCCAAACGCCAGGCCAGCCCCTTTCAGCCATTATTTTTGACTTTTTTTTTTTTTTTTGAGACAAAATTATTTAATGTTTTAAATTTTTTTGTTCAGAGATGCTAACATAAAGCTATGTTGAATAAATAATCCGTAAAATAGAGAAAAAATATTGTTATATTATATTTTGGATAACTGTTAAGAGAAACTGATGTGGATAGCCTAAATCCAACCTTCAAGCAACAAAATCTGACCACTCCGGGCACCAAAATTAGATAGTTTACCAATGATGGATATTGTAACTAGTAAAACTTACTGATCTAAAGCTGATCAGAGGTAGAATTCGATCACATAAAGATATGAAACAGAAAAGCTGCTTCAAGAAATAGGGCCGAACCTGAGAACAAGCTTCTTGATACCTTCCAACAGCACAGAGAAGATGAGTGCCTGACAATGACCTGTCTGTTCTAACCATATTGGCCGCAACAACCTATAAGATTGTAAAAATTAATCCTGAGATATTGGAAAAACTAAGCAGACTCTAAACATTGTTCACATTAGCAATTGAGATAGAAACACTGCAGATCAATATTTTACCTTAACTGCCAACTCAAGCAGAGACCTTGACACAGCAGATGAAAGAGCCACTGCACGCAGCGCATTTGCATAGAAATAAGAGCTCTCTGGATGGGTGGAAAGCAGTAAACTAACAGCAGCTTCCAAGTTCCCAACTGACACAAGCCTGATCATCAAGATTCAAGGATGCTTAATTCCATATGATATAATAATAGCATATTCTGAAATCAAGCTTGAGTATTAGCAGCTCACAAGTCAAATGGAATGGGAGGGAGAAGATTTTGCAAACTTATTTTTCCTAAATATGTCCCATTTTATTATCCCTTCCCCTGATGGGTGCTAATTTTAAATAGATTAACTATTGGTTACCATCTTTTTTATGTGTCTATGTTTTATTAGCCTCACATGTCAGCCCTCAAATGGCGAATCTACATCTTCACTCTTGGCATTTTTCTAAACTTCATTGTTCAACCAGCAGCACTAGCCTAAAATCGAGCACCTTTATAATTGTTAGATGGTTTATTATCTTTATCCCATTTCATAAATAATTAAGAGAATCAGTTTATAACTTGCTTCTTTGGCAGCCTTGCAACTAGGACCCCATCAACAACATTTTTTTTTTGATAAGTTGGGAACTCATCAACAACATGCAAGTTCACTATTAAAATGTACTCCAAACCAAGGGAATACAGAGGAGCACCACCAAAAACCTGTATCCTCCATACATTAAAATTACTCCACAAAATCAACCTAAAAAATAAAAAATATTGGCTTAAATAATGTTTGACACCATCTGATAATTAATATGAAAATAGAACATAATTCTACTTTAAATAAAAAAATGGGCTCTTTCAATCCTTCAAAAGTCCTATTGTGGTTACTTGTAAACACAAACTAGATCAGAGCTTTGTTTTTTCAATAAATTAAATCCGAACAAATTATATATATATTATATTTTCATTAGAAAAAAAAATTTCTTAAAATAGTGAATTAATAAAAAAAATTTGTGACAATAACCAATAAATATAAACTTTTATGAAAGGATAATGAATAAAGATTCGTATGAAATAGAAAGTACACTTAGTTTCATGAATATCTACACTGTTTTGTTTTCTTGATTTTTTCATTTATTTATTTACTTTCATTTTTATTTTTTTTTTAAAATAAGTCACTTTTATGTATCAGAAGATGTTAAGAATGACTATAAAAATCCTGTGTGAGGGAATGTGAGATACCTACCTGTAAGGAACTCTGCCTATGAAAGAGTGAAGCAGGGGATAAAATAGAAAAGTAATACTTTTCGTCCCACATCGCTTGGGTTAAGGAAAGAAGTGGCATATATGTAATGTTCGACAACTATATAGTACAATGCATTTTAAATCCATGAGGGCACTGGGTTCAATAGAAACTCCAGGATTAGAGCATGTTCCAGGAGAAGCAATACTAGAACGAGTGAGCTCATGGGAAGCAACTTACCAAGCCTAAAATTGACAATATTATACTATGCAAATGCAGGTCATTACAAATGGTATCAAAGCCAATACTTAGCCAGAAGTGTGAGACCATGTGTGGGCGCCGCATGTGAGGGACCTACCTATAAAAGACTCTTCTTGCGGGAGATTGATATAGGAAGCCATGCGAGGACACGTGTCCCATTAGGAGCAAGAACTATAAGGGATCTGTCTGTGAGGAATTCTGTTTGCGGGAGAGTGAAGCAAGAGGTAAAGCAGAAAAGCGATGCCTTCCATCCCACATCGCCTAAGTTGAGTTGAGAAAGGAAGTGACATTATGTAATGTTTGACATCTATAAAGTACAATATATTTTAAAGCCGTAAAGGCACTAAATTTAGTCGGAACTCCAGGGTTACATATGCTCCAATGGGAACAGTACTAAGATAGGTGATCTTCTGAAAAGTAACTTACCAAATCCAAAGCGATCAATATTGTACTGTGTATATGCGAGTTGTTACAGCCTATCCCCCATCGTACAGCAATTAAAGTATAAGCATACTGTGTTCCCATTTGCGCTCTTTGTGCCGAAACGATTCAGGTTCCAAATAACATCTGTTTAAACCCGAGACTTAATGTTCTTCGTGCCAAAATGATTTATGTTTCACATAGCATTTGTTTAAACTAGAGACTCATTGTGCTTGTACTAGCCACTCAACGCTTCTCTCGAGGTTACCAACCACTCGAGCTATATCCCTTGGGGTGTGTTTGTTTGGAGAGATTGGATGATGGGGTATGAGTAATACCATGGATAATATATGGGATTGGATATAACATGGGATTAGTTTTTTATGTGGGATTATTTTTTTAGTGTTTGGTTGATAGGATATAAAGTGGGATAAAAGTTATGGTTTGACATGTGATTTAACAGGAAATAATTTTGAACCTTTAGATTTTGGGAGGAAACAAATCCAGAGGTGGGGTATTATTAATACCACCACCACCGGAGGATAACAAATCCTCCATTTTGCCGGATTACCCATCCGGATGGCCAACATGTCCGCCATTTTGTAATGCAAAACAAACCCAACTTTTGTGGGTCCCACGGACTGCACATCCTCATCCCCTCTTCTCATCCCTCAAACAAACGAGGCCTTGGAGTTATAGATACTCTAATCCATTGATTCACACACACTACCAATTTATGATTCTACTTTAGAATGTTGGTTCACACAACAATAATTAAGTGTAACTCCAATAAATAAATAAATCAAAATAGAAAATGAAACTTCTAACGTAATTTTGACATTGCATTCAACATACATCAGAAAGATACTTGTGCTAGGGGATTTTTGTTGGGGAATAGTGAGAGGATTTGGTTTTGGAATCTCTTTTGGTATGGTGAGATAAAGTTGGAGGTTTTCCTCAATCTAGCAAGAGTAGCAGAAATTTTTTATTCTCCTTTTGGTGCCAATTGAATATTTGGAAGTTGAGGAGCTGGTGGATTTCTTAGGTATTTTTTATACTTGAGGTGGCTGAGACCCAATTCGGTTGCTCTAAAGTGATCCTTAAGCTTTGAATGGTCAGAGAGATTCCTTTATTTGGAAAGCATTGTAAGAAAATGCCCTTTCTAAGGTGGTTTTTTTTCCCTAAGAAAATGCTACATAGCGCAAGATACTCACACCCGACGGCAAGTGCTATCATTTGATGCTAGACATGTAAAAAATGACAAGGAGACCAGTAATCAGCTTCTGATCCATTGTGAGAGTAGTTAACTTT
The DNA here is from genome assembly GCA_003260245.2 of Sideroxylon spinosum. Lineage (NCBI taxonomy): Eukaryota > Viridiplantae > Streptophyta > Magnoliopsida > Ericales > Sapotaceae > Sideroxylon > Sideroxylon spinosum. The sequence goes on along the minus strand of QLOD02000038.1, from coordinate 18,271,561 downwards.
CCCTAACACGGACCGTTTGATGTTTGTCAGGTTGTCCTCAAGAGTGTCTAGATCTTATTGCAGCTTGGAGGTGCTGCAGTGGGAAGTTGGTGACTCATGTCTTGATGTGGATTTTATGATCTAGGCAAATTTTATTTTATACATTTATTTTTTTTCTATCTATTATTTATATATTTAATTTTTTATAAGTGTGGCTAAAGCAAATTTTAATCATGTGGTTCCAGCGATTCTCCTAACCATTTTTGTAAATTTCATGTTTTTCTATTGTTGAAAAAATGGGTTGAACAATAATCAATATTTTCCACCAAACACTCCATCTGTTTACTTCAAGATGCAGGGACTACATTTTTTTGCTTTAAGAACTCTATTTGTTTTATAGGTTGCTCATATTAGAAATGAGAAAAATTTAGTCTGAGCTACATGCATCTTAATTTCAAGTTCTGCTATCTTCAAAACTTCGGGAAAGAAAAGAATACTCACTCGTGTACACGGTTCTGCATAGCTTCTTCACTGTCCAACTTCTCATGCCACTGAATACGCTTGCTTGCATTTCTCCACAACTCTTCTTGCTCAAAAGCCATTGACCCAAGTTGACCATTAGCCTGCTAACCAGATAGCATTGTTAAGAATAGAGGACAAATATAACTTCAGTAGAATAAATTTTCCCTGAAAGAGTGTTTGGCACAGAAGATATACTGGATCCCCAAAGCATAAAAAAGATAGAAAATCCAAGATGTTTACAACTCTGTGCCTTAGAAACTTGGAAATAAGAACAAACATAACACGGCAATAAATTATTACTTACCAATATATCTGTTGACTCTGTTTCAGACACTGATTTACCCGTCAAAGTTATCCTACTCAGCACAGATGTTTCATCAGGCTCAGGGCTTGCTGCTGGTGCTGAGGCTTTTAGTGGAGTCTTGTTAACTAACTTATTCATCAAATGATTAAGGGCACGAGGTAACTGTAACCAGAATAGTGCTTCTGTTGATTCACCAAATATTGCAGCTGCAAACGCGAACCTTGCAGCAGAACCATTGTTCACTATAGAAGCATATAACCTTGCCCGCTCATCATCAAGTATGGAGCCTTGAGCATGAGAACAAGAACTATGTAAGAGAACAACAATAATAAATGCTACAACAGCAAATTTGGTAAGAAATATTGCCATGTGGAAGACAAATGATAATGTACCTACCTTCTTTCCTATATGGTTCCAATATCTTAAGAAGCAACTCTGGAACCACAGAATCACCTATGGGAGGTGAATCAATCATATAACTACGAAGATCTCCTGTTGATGGAGTAGTTCCATGCCTCTTATCTAGAGTTATATTGCATGTATTGAACCATGCTGGCTTCACACCTAGTTGCAAGATCATACGCAAAGCCTTTACAAAAGAAACCAGAAAACTTCAGTGGGTTATTAACAATGGATCATTCTCAGAATATGGTATATTGATAAGACAGTGCTGGGATAAGACACTGCGAAGCAGATATTAAGAGTTGTGTGTGGGTAAATGGCAATTGATCATTCTATAAATATGGAAATACGATACTGGGAGCAAATTTTATTAGCACCAGATATTGAAGGGTTGTACTTCTTGTGCATACATTCCGAACATCATACTTTATAGTGGATCAATGGATACAACAAAAAACTTGGTCAAAGGTGTGAGGCTAATGAGTTCAACTCCAATGAGATGTCAAGTTCGATTTCCATGCAACATTTTGATTGGATTTCTAGCGGTTCTCAGCCTTCACTGAATTTAATAATTGAAAGTAAGCGGCCCCGTGGCCGCGCTGGGGGCACCCGGGGGGGGGGAGAGGAGGAGCATTTTCAATATTGGAACCCCCTTATTAACTAAAGCATTTCATCACTAACCATTAGAATAACACAGAATTGAGAAACATAAGATTTTGTCAACGTTAAGGAGAAAAAGGAACAGCAACTAAAAATGTTACCAAAGCATGTGGTGTGGGAAGTAATATGGGAGAACACAAAGGCATTGGTCGGAATCTCTCTTTAATGGATCTAGGCTGGGGTTCATACCCAACTCTTTTCTCATTTCTGCATGAAAAGAAAGGCAGATTTAAACCAGAAATCAAAGCAATTATTAAAACAAGTTAGCAAGCCAAATAATTTTTAACTTACAATAACAAGAGAAAACCAGATTGTTTGATAACTACATCACAGATTACAAGATAATGGGGACAATCTTGAAACTAGGAATGTAACACAGACCAGTACCAATTTTTTTTCCCCCCAAATAATAAGCATCTCAATTGGACACTCATTTAACTTTTCCGAATCAATAAACAACGAAGCATGTTCTCAAGGTTAGCTGACTCAACAAACCTCAGTTATTTGAAATTTGTCAACATAATAGAATAGAATGGTATGATTAGATCCAAGGTCTAGTCCCATCTATGGTCAGCTAATAGAATCTAGTTTCATCATTCACTGTGACCACAATTTCAGTTAATCAACTGTCTACCAGTTAAAGCAAAGGACAGCCGCGTTGTCATAACAGCCAGTATTATACACAAGGAGGCGGACAGCCGTGTTTTGTTTATGTGACTAGTTTTATTAACAAAGTTTTCCTCTATTTATATTTATCCAAACAATAATAGCAATTATATCGATGCATGAGATATGTCAAATTCAAGGATTACATTTAAAGTGGATCAAATGCGTGAATGGGATTTATACACGAAGAGTGATATCACCGGCTCCTGCTAAATCTAAAAAACTCTCATACTCACAGTGAGCTTGGACAATTCACTTGATTTGAGTAAAACACATGTAACCTCTATTTATAGAATGGTTTTGGTCTTTGCTATTGGAGCAGCTGACTTCAAGTTAGTGTTTGTCGGCTTGTGAGTATAATGAACTAGATCGGAGTATGAATACACTATCATAACTGTTAGTGGTAGACTGGTAATATCACTACTTACACATTGTAAAACTAGTCTTAACCATGCGTAAAGGACACAAATAATTGGTAGTGTGTGCTTTGACTTATTAGTGAGTGAAACTTTTGTACAATCATTACCTTCATATCTTAGGCATGCATTGTTGAGGCAAGGGCACACAATTTCCTAGCTCAATACGTTTTTTATTTTATTTTTTGATAAACAAATAATTTTGTAAAAGATGTATCAAGGTGATGACGCCTACATATAAAAGATCAGTTCAGACAAAGAAAACAACTTTCCATAGTCTCCTGGCTTGATCTTTGATTTGACTGTGGCAATTAGTAGAATAAAGGTTTCATCATAAATTCTCATCTTGCGAGATCAGCTGATTATAGTTTCATCGGGGCGATTTATGCCCAAAGATCCTTTCCTTGTGCATAACTAGCACATGAGCCTATTTATAAGACTGCCGTGCACTGCCCCCCCTTCTATTCCCTAGTTCTTTCCTCTCCTAGTGCTTTGTGGTAAGAAAGAAGATTTTCAGGCCTTCGGAAGATCAATTATTCAACTACTTCATTGTTCCGGTGTCTGCCAAATGCTACATATTCTTCTATATTCCACTTTGAACCAATGAAAGATGTGAGATCAATTTAAAAAATAAATAAATAAATAAACACACACACACACACACATATTTGCTTCCGAGTTGGCTCTCAGATTTTTTGACAAAACCTCCAATATCACTACACCAACTAAACAATAGTATGGTGATACATTGCTTTTCACTTGTGGAGCATGATCAACTGATTTTCACGATTTCGCTTTCTTTTAGAAATATCCAACGGAAAATTTTTAGGATTGCAATAGTGTGTGATGACCTATCTCATAAATGTCTAAACACTACCAGGAGCTACAAACAAGTGGAACCATAATATTGAAATAGTTATTCACTATTTTGATGTTGTGATTCGTATCATTATGCTTGGGCCCATGCTTTCTATAGTTCCTCAAAGCATTTTTCCGCCTCACTCTAAAATAGTACACAAGCACCATTCAAACCATGGTTCGGATTCGTGAAAGACAATTGGTAGATAATTTTGATAGATATTGTTGGACCCAATGCATAAGCTTAAAATTTTATACTAGTTTAGTAGCTATCAATTTAACATAGCTTCACAGCTTTGGTTCCAAGAAATCTTAGTTCCATTTTGCGATTTGTGTTTGTTTCCCATTAGTTGTGCATTCTAACACGTTTCTATCGCTGCACCGTATTTAGTTTGCTCCAACAATTTAAACTTCTAGTGTGTTAGAAGACAAGTCGACAATAATTCTCTAGAATGTAAGAACTCAACCAAACCCCCACCACACCCCCCCCCCCAAAAAAAAAAGAAGACGGAAGACAGCAATGAGAAATTCTTTATGTAGAACATGCAAACTAGAGAAGGGACAATTAGAATTTCCAATGCACCACTGGAACTTCATCAAACCAACCTTTATTTTGAGTCTCAATTAGATGTTCTTTGTTGATTTACAGCTAATACAGTTCCATTTCTATCAACTAAGTTTTATGAGTCAAAAGATACTGTGGAATATCTCCAGATTCAGGAAATGACTGCAATAGAGTTCAATAAGTCATTTTTTTGTTAAATTGCATTCTATTTTGTGTTAAATTATATAATTATTTTGTTTAATACGGAGTCTTTAGTAGGTCTAGAATAGTCTTCGTAGGCAAATTCTGTAGGTCATCTTCCTCTGCTTAAGTTACTAAATGCATGATAATATCCACAACACCAATGTAGAGCCCACTTCAAGATCAAAACCCTTACCTACTTTCTAAGCCCTGATATACCCCTAATAGATTCCCTTATCCTGGTCACAAATTAATATTCCACATCCTTGAGTAGTTTCACGCTTCAGAAAACTCTAGTGTTGAAATAGCTTGATATACATTATCGGGCCCATTTCCTAACAGTTTCAGCTTTTGGGGCAATTTGTGACTTAACATGGTATCAGACCACTGGTTCCAAGAGATCCTAAGTTCGAATCTTGTTATTCTTCATTTATAATGTGCACTTTGTTTACTTATATCGATGCATCTTGTTTGATTTGATTGATTTGATTTGCTTGTCGTTGCTCCACGTGCAACTTGGGGTTGCACGTGAGAGGGAATATTAAAATAACTTGATATCTATTATTGGGCCTATTTCCGAACAGGTTAAGCTTTTGGGACAATTTGGGACTCAATATCGAGAACCTAATAAACTTAAAAAGCAAGCCAAGAATAAGGTTCAATTCATCAGCCATAAAACCTTTCTTCTATATTTCAGAACAAACTTCCACCTACCAGGTCCCACAACCAAAACATACGACAAAACCAATCATAGGCTGCATTACACAAAGCTTTCTGGTACCATCTTACATCACTTCAAATCTAGGATGTCTACGTTCTTCTCCAAGACTTGTTCTGGAAATGTCACTGAAGGCAGAATTTGGAACTCACTTGACAGGATGAGGGAAAAAAAAAATAATATTGAAGCATATCCATCTATGGCATTTGGTAATCGAAAGTGATTGAATAAACATTGTAACCGCCAGAGCTCTACCAAAAGGGCTAGCGAGGTAACAACTGGGTTCATGGCTCCTGTGTATATGCAAGATCCTCCGCTTAAGCTTCCAATGCAAGACTGAACACATGCAGTTTCATCACAAACATGGTCAAAATGATTTTGGGTGGAGCAGGATGTCATGGACGAGAGATAAATGAAGTGACAACTTGAGCTTCAGATTGCACACTTTCTTGGGCGGTAAGGTGTCAACACTTGTATGCAGACCTTTTAGTCAAGAGGAAATGTATACTGGTGAAGAAGCACATAGAAATTCCATCTGACCCTGATTCTTTACAACGAAGAGCAAGAGAGTATAGTTCCTTGTATAAATTAAGCTTGTTTTACAATTATTGCTATAGCTAAAGCAGAGAAAATATATTCCACCAGGGGAAAAAAAAACAAATAGAGAGAGCGATTGATTTTCCTCCACGTGCAGCTTGCAACTCTACTTAATCAATTTGATGTGTTTTTTTCATCCAATAAAATACGAAAGGCAAAAACATACAACACATAATTATACAAACACAAAAGAGTAAGCAGAAAGCTCCATTGAATTGTGACACATACATATTAACCTCAATGAGGCGAAAGCTGCTGTCAGCTCCAGCAATGCATAATACTAGTGGATCATTCTTGTCAGTACGCAAAGGCAACCAATCAAGTTCCAACACTAGGGTTCCAGGAAATTGAGGTTGTAAAAGGGAATTGGCTAATGGGTCTTGTGAATCCTGCAATAAAAATATCCTCCATGAAGCTTGTGGATAAAAGACGTTGATTGCAGTAAATCAATTCCATTGGCATCCCATTCAAAACATAAGCAACTTTTATGTGCAAGATTTAAAAAGAAAATAAATGCAAAACAAATATACAAGCGAACGAAGACCGGATCGTATGATATGAAAAACATATGTGCATACACATGCAGTGAGGAAAATCAGAAAAAAGTTTCTTTCCCCTTTCTTTACCATTCCAAAAAGGCCTCCGTATGCATATGCATAAAGTGAAATTTGTGTTGTACTCCCTTTGGCAGTATGCACTTTCCAGTCAGGTCTGCTTAACATATATCTTTATAGCAGATCACCAATCACAATTTAAATAATATGCATGCCAACGGTGAAGTATAACATTCATAAAAATGCACTCATGCACACACAAATGCAAGAGTGAAACAAAACGGCGTCATTTCTAGCTTACAAGATCAAATACAGAAAATGTATTGTCATAAAATAGAACAGCAACACGCCCACGGCTACGGTCTCCAGGAACAACAGGCGAGAACTTGATTCTCCGAATTCCTTCTCTGTGAGTGTTAAATGAGGAAGACTGCCCAGTTATCACGTCCCACCAACGTATGTTTCCTGACCTGTCTCCCATAACCTAAGGAATAGAGGTGTCATTACTGCTGACAGTGGACAGCATGTCAAGATCAAAATGTCAATTTGCGAAACCATTAACTATCTTGAAATTTATAATACATACAACATGAGGCAGACGGTAAGCCATGGCTGTAATCAATCCATCAGATGGAACAAATGAAGAGGACGGCCATTTTGGTCTGCACGTAATATTCTCATGAGATGATACAACCTAAAACAACTTACTAGTACATAAACAGTAGTAATTAGTAGAATGAAGTCAAACTGACAATATAAGTTTTGAGTTAGCTATGCAAGAGAATGTCTCTCTTTCTGTACACAATAAAACTAGAAAACAAAATAAGAACAAAGAGAGTAAAGAGAGTTGAGCTCTTATCAATACACCAGAAAAGAAAAGTAGAGATCCAAAAGCATACTAAATAGTAACATTTATATTTATTTAAGGAAAAAGAGTAATTACTAAGACTAATAATTCTTTCACTCATCAACAATACAAATTTCTCATTCCATCTTTGGAAGATGCAAAATCTATGAAAAAATAACAAAATGGGCATTTAATCAATGAAGGGAGAACTGTCCAACAATGGCCAAATTCAAGTCTTGTCATAATATAATTATCAGGATAAAATTCATCCTGATAATTAATGCCTCTGAGAAAAATATATAAATCAGAGGACAACCAGCCTTGGTCTCTCCAAAATGTACAAATTATTCCACAGAAATCAAGCAATTACCATGAGAACCTTGGAAACAGGAGGAGAAAAATATCGTAGC
>QLOD02000038.1:18244213-18258074 GCA_003260245.2 Sideroxylon spinosum | reverse complement strand
TTTGGTTTGGTTTGGTTTAATAAAAATTCATGATGTCACGTCATTAAATTTAATTAACTTTTTAAAAAAACCAAAAATAATTAAATATTTTATTAAAATATAAAAATTAAAAATTATAAACAATTCCAAACACAATTTTAGTTTTTATTTCAAAAAAAAAAAAAAAAAGACAACAGAAAACATAAACAGAAAAATAACAACGTTACTAAACGGACCCTTAAGGTTTCCTCCTTCCTAGCAGGATAAGCTTTTAAGAGAAATGATAACCAACAATTTAACAATCTCAAGATAGGACAACAAAACAAGCTGCCAAGCACACATTATACAAAACAAAAGTGACCCCCAAAAAAAAAAAAAACAAAAACAAAAAACAAGAAGAAGAATGAAAGAAAGAAAGTATTAAGAGAAAAACTGAAAAGTGAGGATCAAGAATGATAAACAAACTTAAGCAGTTCATTGCTTACACTATACCAGATTGGGACAACCAACCCAGGAGAAAATTTAACAATCATTAAATTTGTAGCATAAAATACCGGTCTCCAAGAACACAGTGCATATCGGAGGGAAACATACCTGAAGTCTCGAATCCTTCGTCCCTGAACTTCAAAAACTCCAAGGGCACCATTTACTAAAGCAAATGCAAAACTCTCAGCAAAATCATCCTGAGATCCATCTGGACTTGGGTCCTCTACACAAAGTTATTTTCAAGCATTCATATTTTTTAACATCTGCAAAGACCAATTATATATCTACGGGTAAAATATAGCATAAATAACAAGTGAATTAAGTGAAACAAGCTCACTAGAATCTGTTGAAGATGCTTTTGTTGGGGAAGATGTCCCAGCTGGTGCCACAGCTGGTCGCGAAGGTCCATTTTGAACTGGTCGTGGAACTGTTGGTAGAGTCCATTCCAACACAGTGAATGGAAGAGCTAATGATCTAAGCTACATAGGGTAATAAAAAACAATAAATATCTAAACAAATTAACAAAAAGCATGGCATAAAACCCTACTAGATATAGGAAATAAATATATCTATATTATTACTACAAATGGCACATTAATTCATGAGATGTGATGGAGAACACATAACCATCAATTTCATGGAACAACTAGACAAAGGAAAAGGGGGGAAATTGTTCAAAATTTTGTTCATTAGGGTTCTCGTCAATTATGCCTTTTAACTTTAAAAACCAATATTTTTGTTCCACGCTTAGTTGAGATTTTTCATTTTTTGAAAAATTCCTGCTTTTTTTTAATTTCTGCCTTAATTAAAGTTTCCTGTTTATTCGAGGTGCAATTGTTAGAAATGTGTCTCTTTTTTTTTTTTCCTTTTTTTTTTTTTTTTTTCCCCTTTTTGTAATCTTGCTTTAGTTAGGATTTTCTTTATAGACAAATTTCACCTCAAGTAGGATTTCCTTTTTAGACTTGTGGCTTGCATATAAATACTGATGTAAGGGTTACACCCAAATCATGCTATGAGTTAATGAAGATGAGAGTTCTCTTTAGTTCTTAGCCAACTACCATCACACTACATCCATTACACCCCGAAATTGTGTCACCACCATGGTTACCATTATAGTGGCCGCTACTTTGACTTAAAAGTTTGGAATCAATTATGTGTATTAGTGTATCCTGCATCTCATAAGAAGCTTCACGAAGAAGCGCATATTTTGTCATGACAAAACCTTGCAGATAACAGCTAGTTCTTATTTTTTGCCTTCACGAGGAATGCTAAGTTCGTGGAAGGATGTCATATTTGCCAAGTGTCAAAAGGAGCTGCTAAGAATGCAGGCTTGTGACTTATCAAAAAAAATAATGCAGGCTTGTATATGCCTTTGCCAAAACCAAGTACGCCATGATTGATGTCAACATAGACTTTTTATTGGTTGTACGCAGAGGCACGGATTTCATCTTGAAGTGGGAAGATTTTCCAACATGAAGCACTTTATTGCACGTAAGACAACCACATATGCTGTACTTCAAGAGGCTACTACATGGCTTGCCAAGCCATATATTCTGTCAATGTGGTACAATCGTATTTTCAAGAGGTTGCTACATCATTTGCCAAAGCCTGTCTGTCTCATAGAGATACTTAATTCCTTGGACATTTTTGGAGATGCCTGTTGAATGTTACCAACAGTAAATTTAACTTTAGCTCTACTTATCATTCTCAAACTCGAGGTCATACGAAGGTTGTCAATCTAGGAAGCACGGACTCACCATCAAGGATGCCCTCCATGAGGAGACTTATAAGGGACTAAGACACTGCCTAGACACGTGTCGGAATCACCTTCTATTGTGTCCAATTTTTTTGTTCAAAAACATGGACACATATCGAATTTGTTTTGGACATCTAACTCATCTTAAAAATTTAGCCTTTTTTTTTTTTTTTAAATTTCTTTTTTGACTTTTAAACCATGGAATATAGTTTATTATCAATTCTTCTCCTTGGAAACCTTACCTTCCACCTCCATTCCCTTTCCATCTCTCCTAGACAAACAAAAATAATCAAAGTTCCCTCCCCTTTCCTCTCATCCACTCATTTAGGTTTAGTTTGACAATCCATAGCTAAAAATATACTAAAAACTAACTTATGAATATAGCTTGGTATGGGATTATTTGAAACCATTAGGACATGAACTGAAATTATGAAAAAGGCCTAATTTCAAATAATCTTAACAAAAACGTAACACTCAACAGAAATTAAAGGAGGAAAAAGGTTCGTATAGCCGACCAACTAGTTTGGAACTATGGCTTTTTTGAGTTGAATTGCGGGTTTCCATCAATTCTGGTCTTAATTTTAAGAGCCCATAATTTTTTTTTTTCCATGTTTTAATTGAAAGTTTTCACTTTTTCATAAAAAATGACATGTTTTCCTAAATATTCGCCTCAATTAATGTTGCAGGTCTACATTGTGGTGCAAATGTTTAAGTTTTCTCATTTTTTTGAATCTTGCCTTAGTTAGGTTTTCCTTTTTATATAAATCCTGCATCAAGTAGGGTTTGTCTTTTATATTTTAAGATTCACCTTTAAATACCAATGAAATTGAGAGTTCTCTCTCATTCTCGTCCAACTTGGTATTCTGTGAGTTCATTACTAAATCCTTTAATCTAATTCATTTCAGCAGACTATAACATTAATTTAAGAGTTATGCCTAAGACAGGCTACAGTTAATTAAATTGAAAGCTCTCTCTAATCTTTGTCCAACTTGATATTCTGTCTCAGTTGCTTGGTAAAGCATAGTCCAACATTTCAAAGAAATCAGCGAACTATAAAAAAGTCCCAATCCAGTATTTTGTGTGAAGGGTTCTTGAAGATTTATTCTTTTGACCAGTGCCACAATTCCATCATTATCACTTCCATCACTATCCCACTGCACCAAAACAGCTTAGGAGAAATTGAGAAAACAATACTTTTAAGTTCTAATTACTAACAGACAAAATGCGTAACTGTTCAATACTTTACACCATCTTTTAAGGAATAAAATTAAAATAGTTTTCATGTGATACATGGAAAAAAAAAAAGGAATTTCCAACTTACCATTATAGGAGTCTTTGTCATTGCCCACACCTCTACAGGTGCATCACGAAACAATATTAAAAGGTACCTACAAATTTTGTCACCAAAGTAACTACTGTCACCACAAGAAGCTCGTGAAGCTCTGATAATTAACAATGAATAGGGTATAATGCAAGGCAAAGGAGAAAATGTGAGCCAACTCCACTTGGAAATGAAAATGAAAAATGCATAAGCACCGTAACCGAGCAAACTCAATGAGCATCATACAAATAGTCACGAAGTTGCAATATATTCTATAATCATCAAAAAATATATATTTTATAAACAATTTTCTGCTTTTCGGTCAAGATTTTTTTAAATGTTTGCTGGTAATAAGTATACTAAATCATCACATTGTTCTTTAGTTACCTCAAAACTTTTCTACAATATTCATGTACTGATGTTTTACTATGTGGAGAACACATATAAGATGGCCAATATTTTCATGAAGATAATGCCAAACATTAAGATACCAATAACCACAATGATTAATACTAACAAATTTAACCTCTCAGCACCCCCAATCGACGAGATCAGCAGGTCATTTTCAAATAGCCATATTATTCATATTGAACAGATATAATTTTCTTTTTGATAAATAATTCAAATTGCAGGTCATTTTCAAATCAAACAAACATTTATTTATCACAAAAGGAGAAACATGAAATCAGTGGTTTGGCCAAGAGGCAGTGAGACTGTAAGTTTAAATATGCGTGGAGGGAAATTAATCACTGTGCCAATCAAGTGGCTAAAAAGGCATACCAATGTAAAAAGATAGATTATACAGCTAATAACTTAGAGTTAATGTGAAAAGTGGGGCATTGTAATTAGAAACTAGCTTCTTTTGGTAGCCCTTGTAAAGAGGTTATGCCCTTTAAAATTTTGTAAATTCTCCCTATTAATCCAAATTATACGCATTTTACCAGCAAAAAATTGGCTATCAAGGCTCTCTTGCCGCAGCTGCATCTGTCTTCAGGGAAGCCCCCATCCCTTAAGCAGGCTTTGAAGAACAACCTAGCTCATTTTAGCATAAATAGTTTCTGACAAAAGGGCGGGAGGGGGGAATCCAAGCTTTTTAGTTACTCATAGGTTTACTAACATATTATGGGTTGCTCCTAATTGTAATTTTCTGGTGAGTTGCTCTTGCAAGCAATAGAATATCCTTATGAAGATCAAGTTCTGGTTTTTGTAGTTATTTTATTCAAGTGTTTTTATTTTTTTGGTATTGTTTGATCTTCTTCTTCCTTCTCCCCCCCCCCTTTTTTTGGTTTTCCCCGGGGGGGGGGGGGGGGACGGGGTGGGCGTCCAAATTGCATTCAGTAGCTTCCTATCATTTTTTATTGAAGTCTGCTATCCAAGATTTCATCCTCTCCCTTCTAGAGGGTTTGAACCATGAGTCTTTGTACTTACCTTTACCTTAATCTGGCTCTTTGATTCCTTAGGTTTTAACCTTTTTGACCCTTCCAACATTTATTCATTCGTTTTTCTTCCAAACATCAGGAAATGAATGTTGCCTCCCAATTTGTATGAACAAGGAGTAAGGTAGAAACTAGTGAAAGTAGCAAGCATTGGAATTCAAATTAGATTATCAAACCTTCCAGACGATGAAGCCCTTAGAGCTCTTATTGGTGCACGCTCTGGCTTTTGTAAAACCCGAAATAGACGATTAAGGCCACTTCTGACACAGGTCACAACAAGCCTATTGATATAGCCCCCTGTTTTTTCATTCCCCTACACCAAACAAACTATTGCGTGTAATAGCACAACAAACAAAAGGCAGATATGATAAACTAATTAAACCCATCACCATTACCAAGAATCATGATTTAAAAAAAAAAAAAGCAATATATCTCTATATAATTTTTTATAAAGGTGAAGATTTTATTAGAAGTATCAAGAAGATGCAATGAGTCCCGAAGTTCGATGATAACTCTCTCTCTCTTTGCCCCTTTCTAACCAACTATATAATGGTGATGAAAAACAACTCCTTAAGCCTATACTATGGTGTCTGTGTATCTGTAAAGCAACCCCAATCTCTCTCCCCCAGATTAGCTAAAGAAATACAATACCGTATAAGATTGATTTCAAACTCTCCTTTTGTGTTTTGAAAATCTGACTCCCCACCAAGATTCCAGAAAATGATAACTCTTCTCAGCGTAGCCCACCCCAAACTGATTCTTGACAAGGCGAGATTTCAACACTCCTCAGCCCACAGGCATTCTACAAACAAACAATCAATAGATTTGGCCGCATTTTTGCAGACAGCATCTATTCACAATAATCACCCTCCTCCTCAAACTCTCTAAGGTAAGAATTGTGTGTTACTGCACACTACACAAAGAATGCACTTCAGATGGAGCTCCACACTTCCAAATTTTTCCTCACATAAAACAAGTACCACCACCCCCCACAAGAGCATTCTAAAAATATTAGACACTGAACACACCTGAGCTTGTTAACTTCCAAATGGAAATATTGTCTTTTCTTGTCACTTTTAACTTGTATAAAGCTTACATCAACCCGACATAGCTCTCCATCTCCCAATCATGCGAGTTCGTTCTCAAGTTACTGCCCAAACAACACCACCTCTTTCCTACCTCTCATTCTCGAGAATAGATGCCTCTTTGTTCCGGGCCAAAGCAAAGATTACACCAAAGTCATCTTTCAAGCACCTCCTCTCCAACCAGTGATCCTATCAAAACTTGACCTGTCGCCTCTCCCTACCTCCATAGTCCTGAATGAGCTGAATAACGGCCATATAGCCCATATATTCTCCTCTACACCCCTATCCAACAAACTCCACTAGTTGCTTTGGTAACCCACTCTACTCCATATCTGGTACACACCACTCTCCTCCATCAACATATGGTTCAACACCTTTAATCTCCCCACACCACCCACCCTAATCGGTTGGTACACATTCTCCCACTTTACCACGAGGAACTTGTTCCTCTCCCCCACACCTTCCCATAAAAAATCCCTCTACATCTTCACCAGCATCTTTGCTACCTTCCCCAGTATAAGAAAAAATAGACATGAAATACATTGGAAGACTCGACAAAGTTGCTTTTCATTACAGTTGCCTTAGCCCCTTTTCAGAGGTATCCTTTCTTCCACCCCGCCAATCTACATTAGAAATTACTAACCACTTTATCCCACAGTCTAGCAAAATTATGAGAGGCACCAGGGGGCATTCCCAAGTATGGAATAGGAAGAGATCCTCTCCTACCCCCCAAAATAGCACACAGGATCTCCCACAGGAATTAGCTTACTCTTCCCCAGATTAATGTGTAACCCCAAAATTGCTTCAACGCATAAGAGGACGCATCTTAGATGTCCCATTTGCAACGGATTCACCCTACAAAAAAACAACTGAGTCATCCGCAAACAAACCTCCACGCGAAACCTCGATTAATCTATTTTGTTCTGCCTTCCCCAGCATTCTACTAAACACCTCCATAACCATGATGAAGATAAAAGGAGTGGATCAGTCCCTGAGAAGCCCCAAAAGAAGCCTGTGGGACTCTCATTGACCAAAAACAGCAATATATATGCAAGCCAAAACAAAAGAACATGTGGAAAAAAAATTATCAAATGACATCGATTTTATCACATGCCAAATACCTGGGTATAGGAGAATGAAACCAATCTAGAATTTCCAAGCCACCTCAGTCCCCGAACAGTACTAGTATGAACAGAGAAACTAGCGGCAACGGCATTGGCAGAGACATCAATCACATCGATAGTCCCATTTTGCGTTCCCAATGCAACCAATGGAACAGCTATGGCAGGATAGTTTCCCCCACCTTCAAGTGGAAATTTCTCGTCAATCAACTAAATTTCCCCAGTATTTAGTTAGAAGAATTAAGCTTACTTAAAAAAGTATCATATACTAGTTATCCAACATAAATTACAACATAATGAGAGATGAAACTCACGGGCCAAAGTAGCTGTTAAAGAAGGGGATGGAACAGCCAGCATAGTCACCGTTGAAGAAAGAAGATGAAGTTGTCCCACTAAGCTGATCTGCACCAGCGATTCAACCTTTAACAAATGATCTCCAGATATAATATAGAAAGGGGGTAATTATACATAAAACTTATTTGTCTTTGGTCAAAAATTATACTGTGCATATGGGTCAGTTCAGTTTAGGTTGAGGCTCAACTCAAAACCGAACCCATGAAATTAGTTGAACCAAACCAATCCAAACTGAAACTAATAGATTCGGTTTGGTTTGAACTTTGAACCATAGCGCACTGGTTGGTATTGACTAATGTCATAAGCATAACCAACCATTTGGCTAATACTTAATGCTCTTAAGCATTATATTTATAGATAAAGATGAGTGGAATTTATTGTCCCTAGTCGATGTGGAATGGATGAGTTTCAATTGAAAAATTACAAGCAAACGTAGTTTATATGGGCTAGATGAAAATGACCGTCTCTCTAATAGACAATGTGGAAATGAAAATATATATCTCTTCAATCAAGTGTAGTTTATCCTTCTATATGTTGGGTCTCAAATTGATTCACGTAACAACTTTATCCACCCAAAACCAAACCAATCTCGCACTATCACTGTAGTCCGTTCAATGGGCAAAAACTTGTCACACAAAAATGCAAGAACTATGCTATATAATGTAGCACCAACAAAATGTTGTAAGTACTCGAGAGCAACCAAATGGTAAAGCTGGAAGGGACCATGGGCATCCATCCAACCTCCTCATCTCCTTACCCCACCTCAAAATTTTTATACTCCAATGGGCTGTAAAAATAACCCAATTCCAACCCAACCACCCAGACAAGAGAAAAAAGGAAAAAATGGCACACGAATTCCAATTGCTAAGGCAAAAGACGTTTCCCTTTCGTCCCCTCAAAGATCCACTCCGTATGCATTCAACATTTGAGCAGGGCTATGTTTCCAAAGATAGGACATGCACCGTGAATGAGATCAAGTGCGATTCACAATGTTTGATGACAAGTAATATTAGATCTCACAATAAGATTATTGGGGAATTAGTGCGGTTCCACTTCAAGGTAATTTGGAATAGACATTAGTTTGTATTTCTTTTCCTATTCAACCCGAATCAAAATCAGTTACCCACCAATTGAAACAACAAACGGGCTAACTTTAACCAAAATGCCCATATGTAGGTATGGATAATGAAACACAACTGCTAAGATGTCATTTGGTTTGTTTTTTTTTTTTTTTCTATTTTTTTTTTTTATTTTCTGTTTTGAGCTCATTTTTTTATTTTGCGCTTTTGAAATAAAGAAAACATCTCAAACAAATTTGATCACTTATATTTTCAAAATTTGTTTTAGAAAACAGAAAATGGGTTTACACATGAAATGAAAAATGGCAAAAAGTCATTTGAGGGTTTTTAACCAATACAAAAAAAATCTTAAAACAAAGAAAACAGATCATTTTCTATTTCCTTATTTTGGGATTTTTAACATATAAAACAAAAACAGAAAACAGAAAAGTAAACCAAATGTCAGCTAAAATTTCTAGGTTTGCTGACAGGAAAGACTCACAAAACCAAGAGGCAGTAAAATAAGTTTTGCTATACAATTGGAAGGAAAAAAAAAAAAAGCCACCTAATTATCAGAAAGAATTTTTTATGAATATATATATCAGAAAGAGTTAGCAAGTATCAAACTAGTATTGTACTTTGATCTCCAGATCAAACACATAGTTACTGCAAAAGTCCCAGACAACAAAGAAAACTGATAGCAATAAAACTAATATACAATCTTCAGTCAACAAATAAAAATAAATAAAAGTAGTTTTTCAGAGCTAATCTGACAGAACGCTTACTAAACCTTAAATGACATCTCTTCCAGGCTGGTTGTAGAGCTTCGCAGACGGCTATTAATGTTATTGACCTTATCTGGATGATTAAATGTATCTGCTTCAGGATCATTGGCAGAAGACAAAACAGTAACAGAATTTGTATTTAAAACTGACACTTCACTGCCCGCATCAACAGTGCCAGAGTTCATTGTATCCTTCTGGGCATCACCAGGCCCTTCAGCAGACAGGAGCCAGTTCCATATTTTTCCATCATCGGAAATGGATATCAAATGTGTCTTGGAAACAAGAAGAGATTCATCACAAAAATCAAGGGGAGTATCAAAATCCACATGAGGGAAAGAAGAACGAGAAATGTCCAAATAAATCTTGCCAACATTTTGGAGGATGGATTCTGATTGGGAGATGACAGCAGCAAGAATGGAAGGAGAAGGAACAGATGTGCCAAATGAGGGCACCAATTCTTCCATTGAACCCATTATATGTACCTGTTCTCCTCTGTGATAACATGCAAATAAGACATTGCCTCAATTCAAGCCAAAAAAATTCAGTATTTAAATAGTTTTCTTACATATGCAATGCAAACACAGTTTCAATTAAGAAGAACTGCATAGACAACCGATCATCAGACTTCTATAGCCACACACACACACACAAAAACCGAAAAAAAAGGGGAAAAACAAAAGGAAGCATAGGAATCAAGACTCGAGTTAAACAGCAACACACAATGCTTGCTTCTAGTACTGAATTACTTACTTCATCACTGTAACATGCAAATCAGTTTTCATAAACACTTGTTTAAGACACCCAGGGAGAACCATGGCTTGAACTTCAATAACATTCAGTTTTTGTGCCTTTCATAAGCTTATTATTTCCAGAAATTGCAATAAAATGAAACGCTAATATATCACGAAACTCAACTGAGGTTTATAGTTAAACTTTAAAACTCTGGCACCTAGACCTTTATGCAGAAATTGAATGATAGCACAAAGTTGAAAATTATAATTTCCATATACTGAAATTTATTGACAAATTCTAGTCTACAAATAAATAATCCAAACAAGTTGATGCGTTCCTAAAACATTTTTTTGTGGATGAACAAAAATAGTTGGAGAAAAGCCATAAATATCTGAGGAATAAACCCTAAAAAACTACTCAAATCAAACTGACAACTAAAGGAATAAAAAAAAAATTAAGATGGGATGAGGTGGTATGAAACTAATACATACAGAATGAAACACTCCTTCAGCCATTCCAACGCCACCTATGATGCTTTCCTTCACTCCCTTTTTTCCCCCAAAGCCAAATGGAAGAAATATTTTTATATTTAGTCTCCATATGTTGATTGAACTAAATATGACCCAAAAACAAAATGTTCCTTTCCTTTCTCAATTAAAAAAAAAAAATTTACTTCTGCCTAGGGCTGCGAATTCTGCTCTAAAGCATAAATTCCTGCTCTGGCGAAAAATTTCACCTATTTCACAAATCGTAAATAATGAGACCACAAATCCATACATCACTCATTTTTGGGTGGCCCAAATCATGAGGCCTTTGCCTATGCAGGATTTGTTTATGGACAATGTATGAAGTCTTTACCTAATAACTTGAGAGACTGCCCTAATTAAATTTGTTTATTATTTTCCAACAGTGTGGATTGAATATTCTTTAAATGCAATGCTGTTTTCTAAGCCATTTTGATTGAATTTGTTTCTCAAATGCATTGATAATGTTATAGTAAATTCAGCACCTAATCAAAGGTAACATAGAGATGAGAAGGATGGTCCAATGGAAAGGGCTCCACATGTAAGCACTAGGTTCTAGGTTTGACTTACATCCTCTCCTCCAAGTTTTGGCCACCAATGTACCAAAGGGGGGAAAAAGGGATGTTCAAGTGTTGAAAAATGTATATAGTCGAGATTGCACCTATAACTTATTAAAAGGACCCATATGACCACTAATGCATGTATAATGCCTTGATAATTTGTTTCTACTTTATATTAATTGCACTGCATAGTCTGTATTCAAAGCTCTTATTGACAACTACTACTAAAAATTCAAAAATAGAAAAATGAAGAAAACAACCGTAATATGATACTTCCATCCCAAGAAAAATATATTAAAAAAATGCTATATTAATATCTTAGTATAGATATGAATACTCCATACAGACTCTAAAAGCTTGGTATTTCTAGAATTGGCACTCTTGCTCTACAAATTGGGAACTTAGATCCCAATTTAGAAATGCACAATAAAACTATTCATGTTATGAAAACACTCCCCCTCAATCAGACAGTCTTAGTTGAAAGAACCCATTCTGTGAAAACAATGTATTGACTAATTCATAACTTTCCTGAATTCCAACAATAGAGAAGGCCAAAATCTTCTTCTTCAATCAATACAGAGGACTTCCAACTCCCCCAAATGAAATACTTACACATATTGCAAACTATAATAAGTGAGATTTGATTCAAATAATGTAACCCATTCTGTGAGAACAATGTATTGACTAATTCATAACTTTCCTAAATTCCAACAATGCGGAAAGCCAAAGTCTTCCTCTTCAATCAATACAAAGGACTTCCAACTCCCCCAAATGAAACACTTATACATATTGCAAACTATCATAAAGTGAGATTTGATTCAAACAATGTAACATACAGCATACAACAAGAACTTTTCAAGGATTGAACAACTTGGATTGAAGACAATTAGGCACTTCACCACTTAGATTAGAGGTTGACCACTGGAAAAGGTAAGTACATAAGGTAGCAAAATTATAAATTTGATTCATTTCCACGAGCTACCTCATGTCTATTACGTAGATAAAATCAAAATTGATATGATCTTCAAAACAAGGTGTTGATATTCAAACATCTGAAAGGACTAGAACACATGTTTGCATATTTTAAATTAAAAACATATAACAATAGATTGGAGCTTGCTTACTCTTTTCGCCTCCATGTACTGAGCCTCCCATCGAGATGTACACAATACAGAACCTCTAGATTCGGATCCGGCAACACATCCAAGAACTTGCCGCACCCTCGCGGCAGCCCCGCTCCGAACAAAGCCGTCTCGTACTGCAAATCGAATACAACCAATTCTCTCGGAAACGTCGCGAAAAGAATATACCTCCAGTGTGGGGAAAACGCGAAACGAGCCACGTGCGTCGGATACACCGCCAATGCCGGAGATGACGAATTCGACGTCCCGCTGCCGCCGCCGGCGTCCTTCTCCAGCCTCTGTAATTCGGAGGTGTCGGTGCGAACCTGGAGCAGCTTGATGGCGATGTCGTCTTCCGTATCGCCGTGGACCATAACAGAGAGCAAGAAGCCCTTGAGGGCTAGTACACAGAAATGGCGCGAATCGAAGGGGTCGCGGCGGATGCAGGAGAAGAATTCAGGCGCGGCGTCGTACTTGAAGAAGCATCGGCCGGTGGAGGTGTTGTAGAGGGAGAGGAGGGAGGGACCCGAGAGGGCAGCGAGGATCCAGGAGTCGGATCGGGTCTGGATCCAGCAGAGATCCTGAATGCCGGATTTCGAGGGGTCGGCGTCGAGGAAGAGAAGCGGGGATCTCAGGCGGAGGTCCAGGAGGGCGATCCGGCCCTGTCGGTCGCCGGCGGCAAGGATGAGGTGGGAGGTGGAGGAGGGATCGTGGGAGAGGAGGTCGCGGCGAAGGGGGTGGGGGCACCACCGAACCGAGGTGACGAACGGCGAGAGAGAGGTGGAGGTGGAGGCGGAGGCGGAGGTAGAGGTAGAATTGGAGGAGGAGGGAGGGGGGAGGGGGATGACAGATACGAGTTGCATAGAGCGGGAGTCGACGATGGCGACGCTACTGCCGGAGGCGTACGCGAGGAGGCTGGTGGGGCTGAGGTCGGCGGATCCACCGTTGTTGCGGGAAGGTGGTCCCGGCAGCATACAGTCCCACGACTCGTGGGGTGGTCTTTGAGTTGCCATTGATGCGTGCTCTTCTCGTCAGTGCTCTATTCTTGCAATTCAGGTGTGACGAATGTATGTATATATGTTGCCCGAATTGACGACCTCGAGACGAAGAGAAATGAGTTCGTTCCAGTTTCTTGTACAGGGGAGAAAGGGAGACACTGGGTTTTTTTTAACCAAAATTTATATAGGATGAGTTTAGAGTAGTATAAAATTGTATAAATTTATAAAAATTGGTATTTTATTTGTATAAATTTATAAAAGTTGATATTTTATACTTTAGATAGTGGGTAAATAATTTAAATTTTAAAATCTCGTAATTCATATTTATAGAAATTTATAGAATTTTGTATTTTTTTATTTTATTCCAAACACATCCATAATAATTCGATAATAGAGATTGAAGTGGAAGTAAGTATCGTCAATTGGCACCAATGATACTAGGTCTTGTCACAAGTCATTCGTTGGTATCGTCGGGCAAGATAACAAGCAAGTTATCGGCCATGTTTATCTCCTTGACCAAGTTTGACAAGGTGTTATCAGTAACA
>QLOD02000038.1:18193584-18203596 GCA_003260245.2 Sideroxylon spinosum | reverse complement strand
GTAATTCTCCTAAATGAGATAAAGGCCTAAGCATTAGGTTGCTCTAGTTAATTAAAATTTAATAAATTTTGTTTTTTCAATAATAGAATAAAATAAAAAAATACTATTTTTATAAAGTTGATATATATATATATATATAAATTTTTCCATGAATACATTGATTGACTCTATCTAACTTATTATTATACTAATTTTTATATAACGGGATCTAAGCTTCTCCAATTATTTTATTGCTCTCCAAATTTAAAATAAGTAAATGTACAAAAGTTGTTCCATTTACTTCGTTTTGTTATAACTAGTGAGACTACTTTCCTATCTATTTAAAATTTGACAAAAAGATAGAGATAGATATAGGTGAGACGACAACTAAAGAATCAATGAATGAAGGTTGTAACCTTGATTGGTGTGACGGTGATTCTGAATCTACAAAATGGAGACTGTTTTTATTATATTTAGAGAGCCACTTAAAGGTGGCGAAATGGGAAGAGAGGGAGGGAGAGTAAGAGAGAGAGCGCTTAATGTTATTGAATGTTCGGGAGGTAGAGGAATGCTTTGTGAGAAAAGTAAAGGTCTTAAGGTGTATTTATAATGGTGATTAACAAATATCAGGTGCAACATTTTTCCCTCCTTATAGAAATTTCGTTCTTGAAATTTAAAATACGTGCCTCAATTTGTGAATAGGGATTAATACTTCAATTGCATCATTGATTCA
The DNA here is from genome assembly GCA_003260245.2 of Sideroxylon spinosum. Classification (NCBI taxonomy): domain Eukaryota; kingdom Viridiplantae; phylum Streptophyta; class Magnoliopsida; order Ericales; family Sapotaceae; genus Sideroxylon; species Sideroxylon spinosum. The sequence goes on along the minus strand of QLOD02000038.1, from coordinate 18,202,884 downwards.
TGTTCCCACATGGATTCCTCAACTCCATAGTGAGGCCATAACACAAGAGCCAATTAAATGGTTTTGTCTTATAAGACTTATTCATGCTTGTCCTCAATCCGAACTAGTTAATACTCAAATATCACATCCTCATTAATTCCAAATTTTCTCAATTGATCACATAAAAAGGGTCTAATATATACTTTCAAAATACAAACATGTGGAATACATTATGAACCCACAATAATTGTTAAGAAAATACCAACTTATATTGTATCTTACAGTTCTTTCAATAAGTTTTTCACGTTTTACAAGAAAAATATCATCTCATGATGAAACTTCCAAGACCCATAGTCACCAAAATAGAGCTCCAACGGCCACCTCCGCTTATCACCATAACTCTTTTACCTACTCTAACCAATCAAAAGTATTTGTCAAATTATTTGAATATTCTCAAATATTTGTCTACAAATTATTATAAGTTCTCCGTCCCAAACTTCAAGGTTAGGGGAGTGACATCCCATCTATATAGGAATAAAAAATGCACTTAAAAAAAAGACTTTAAAAAAAGTCCTAAAAAATGTAGGATCGCAACGCTGACGGGGACGAGCTTTCCAATAAGCAAATCTATTATAAGATTGTGCATTTTTTTTACCCAACAACCTTTTCAACGAACTCCTTATTTGTAATACTCTGCTCTATCTAATACCCATTGGCCATCCAATGAGCCATCAGTGACCTTACTTTGAACCTATACATCTCTCGACTTCTGTTAGTGAGTTATTGTAGTGTTGTACTATAGTACGGGAGAAAGCCACTTCCACCCCTTTAACCTTTTATTAATTTAAACTTAAATAGGTAAATGCCTTTACTTTGCTTAGATATCTGCCCTTTATAATACCTAAGTGTAACAAGTATGAAACACAAATTTAGCAATTATATTAATTGGTAACCATGTAGAATAGGTTAAAGCTTACATCATCAAATAGATGTCATGAAATACCATGAATTTGGACTAAAAATTTATGTTAAATTCCATCAAATTAATAGAAATGTCTTTAGACATAATGAGATATTGCACAAACTCATGTAAATAGATTTTATTTTAATTAGTTATGTTAGAAAGAAATGGTAATGAAGAGAAAAAAGAAAATTGTATATTGATATGTATTGAGATATTGAGTATGTATAAATATAGAGAACTACGAATTACCTATATAGGGTAATAAAATATATATTAGAGAATATTATATATTAAGTAATATTTCTATATGTTAGAGAACATTATATATTAGGAAATATTTCTAACATGCCCCTGTAAACTCAATGAGGTATAGAAAAAACCAATTTGAGTTTGGAAACCAATTCATGAAACCATCTAGGAGGTAGTGTTTTAGTAAGCAAATCGACAGTTTGAGCAACAGAAGGCACATGAATAAGTTGTAGAGTACCTTGTGCCACATATTGGCACACAAAATGACAATCATCTCAATGTGTTTGGTGCGGTCATGAAAAACATCATCTTAAGAAATTTGAATGGCACTCCGACTATCACAGTAAATAATAATGATAGCAGAATAGGACACCTCCACGTCAAAAAGTAACCAGTGAAGTCAGAGTAGCTCTTGTGCAGTGTCACAATAGCACAGTATTCTGCTTTAGTGCTGAGCGAGCAATGACAGTTTGTTTCTTACTGCGTCAAGATATGAGAGAGTCACTTAAAAAGAAGCAAAACACAATCGTATCAGTAAGATCTCCAACCCAATCAGCATCAGTGTAGGCCCGAAGATTAAGAAATGTTTGAAAGGAATAATGGAGTCCATAGAATAAGGTACCCTTCACATATTGTTGAATACAGAGAACTACATTATAATAAACTAAACGACGAGCTGACATGAACTGACTGACGATGTAAATTGCTTATGCAATATCCGATTAGGTAATAGTGAGGTAGACGAGAGTCCTAACAAACTGACGATAAAAAGCGGTATCAAATAGATGAGTACCATCAAGGAGTATGAGGTGAACCGTAGGCTTAAGCGGAGTTGGTGTAATCTTGATATCAGTGAGTCTGGCTCGAGAGAGAAGATCATAGGCATACTTATCATGAGATAGAAAGTAACCTGTAGTATCACTAATAACCTTAAGGCCAAGAAAGTAAATGAGTTTACCCAAGTCTTTCATTTGGAAATGGGAATTAAGTAGAGACCTAAGTTTAGGGATGCCCTTGTGATCATCACTAGTATGACCATATCATCCACATATAAGAGAAGAAAAAAATTGCCATATGCTAATGTCCAAATGAAGAGAACTAAATCATATGGACTGGAAGAAAACCCAAATTTACCAATGGTAGCACTGAATTTAGGAAACCAAGCCTAAGGTGCTTGCTTAAGTCCATAGAGAGCACGATGAAGTTTGTAGACCTAATGTGGAGGATAAGAGGAACCAAGAAGAGGTTGCATATAAACTTCTTTGGCTAAGTCACCATTGAGGAAGGCATTTTGAACATCTATCTGAGATAAGGCCCACTGACAAGAGGCGATAACAGCGAGCAAACTCTAGACAGATGTGAGGCGAGCAACAGGTGCAAAGGTCTCTTCATAGTCAATCTCATACTCCTGAGTATGCCTTTGGCCACTAGACGAGCTTTGTAATGCTCAATGGACCCACCAAAGCGAGTCTTAATCTTGTAAATCTATTTACATCTAATAAGTGTTTTATTGATAAGAAGATCAACCAAATCACAAGTGTGAGTTTTCTCAAGGGCTTACAAGTCTTCAAACATTGCTTGCTACCAAAGAAGGTCAGAATTAGCCTCTCGAAAAAAGTGAGGATCATGTTGAGCAAGAATGGTAGAAAAACATTGATAATCACGAATGTGAGATGGAAGTTTCCTTACTCGAGTAGAGCGGTCAAGAAATTTAAGATCAGTGTTAGAAAGCTTAAGTGGTAAAGATGCAATATTTGCAGGTGTAGGATCGATAAACCGAGCTGAAGGGTCAGGAGAGGCCGAAGCTGGCATTACAGCAATTGGTAGAGCCTCAGAATGAAAGGAAAGTATATCCGGAATATGCATTGTAGGAACTGGTGGTGCCTCAAAGGGTAAAGATAAGTCATCAGGAAAGAGATCAAGGAAAAGGTTTGAAAACAAGAAAGGAGTTGGTAAAAATGAGAGTTGAAGATTAGATATAGAGAAGAACATCTTGTGTTCCTAAAATACAATATAGTGAGAGACATAAAGACGTTTAGAAATTGAATTCCAATAACGATACCCCTTATGTTCTATCCTATAGCTTAGAAAACAACATAAATGAGCATGAGGTTTAAGTTTGGTACGTTCATGATGTTGGAGAAGAACAAAATAAACAGGCCCAAAAACCCGAAGTCGATTATAGAAAGGAATAATGCCATACAGACGCTCATATGGGGGTTTGGTTTTGAAAGAGAGGGGTTGGAACTTGATTAATGGTATAGACAATAGTAAGTGTAGCTTCCTCCCAAAAATGTTCAGGACACAAAGAGGAGATGATAAGTGCTCGAGCAATGGCAATATTTATGTTTAATATGATCATTTTGTTAGGAAGTATAAGGCCAAGACCAATAAGAGAGGGTACCCTGTTAGTGAAAATATTCAAGGAATGTGGATTCTTGATATTCTTTGGCATTATCAGAGTGAAAAACTTTAGTGGTATGAGAAAACTGAGTTTGTAGCATGGTAGAAAATTCAAAATAAATTTTGGGAAGTTGAAAGCGATAATGTATTAAGTATATCTAGGTAAAACGAATGTAGTCGTTCACAAAGATAACAAAATAACGAGATCCTCCCATATTGGGAATAGAGGAATGACCTCAAACATTAGAGTGGACAAGATCAAAAGGAGATAGTGAAATACTATCGCTTTTCTGAAATGATAAAGCAAGTTGTTTTGTAAGTTGACAAGGTATGTAATCTAGTTTCTCACTATGAATAGGTCCTAAATAACCACTAGAAATCAAAGTTTGTAAACGACCAGTAGAGAGATGTCCTAAATGAGAATACCACATATGAAAATTAAAGGAGAAGAGTTTGAAGTGAATCATCTCTAATAGGCAACCATACTTACGGCCTATCCCTAGAGTCCGTCCCCTCTATGGATCCTACACATGACAGCCAAAAGAGGAAAAAATAACAGTGAGACCAAAATCACATAATTAACCTACAAAAATAAAATTGTAAGATAAATTAGGTAAGTAATAAGTTTGAGGAAGAGAAAGATAAGAGGTAGAAGCATGGCTAATATATTGGGCATACATGCGAAAACCATCAACGGCATGTATAGCAAGAACATGAGCAACAGAAGATGTGGTGGTGAATATGTTAGATTGCGGTGTCATATGATTGGAAAATACAGAATTGAAAAACAAAGTAAAATTACCTATAGTGGTTTACAAAGCAGTGGAAGTATTACCAGAGATAGCACTTAACTGATAAATAATAGCAGTAATATCAGAAAGAGAATGAGAAGCAGTAGAAGCAGCAGCAGACTTAGAGGAATTGGAGGCACTAGAAGAAAAACGGTTGCGATCTCCGGGCCTACTGTTACAAAAACTTTGAAACTTCTGTGGACAGAGATGTCGAAGATGACCTAGACCCTTCCTAGAGTAGTGAGGGCAGGTACGAATAAGACTGAACATCAGAGAGTGATCTGGTTGCTTCTAGTAGTTAGATGGAGGTTGATTTGGTCAGTGGCGAGGTGGGGTTGTGGTAGAAAAAAAATATCTGTGTGAGGCATAAACGACAGTTGAGCGCTATATATATTTTTTAATTTGGTTGAAGGAAAGTAAGGATGGTGGAATTAAGGGAATGGGAAATAAAGAAAGTAAAGATAATTTGAAAAATTTAGGAAAAATGTGAGATGGAAACTAAGGATAGAGAAATAAATTAAGAGTAGTAGAATTAATGAAACTTGGGATAGAGAAATAAGGAAAATAAGGTAATTAAGGAAAGTTGGATATGCTGGCAACAAAGTTTTAGAAATTTGGGAAATGGGGTACAAGTATTTTGAAAATTTGAAAAAGAAAGATCGGTTAGTATGGAAGTCTGGATAGGAGATTGGTTACAGACTTGTAGTTTGCAGAAGATGAAAGTGTTATAGATTTGAGAATTTGGGAGTCACCTATTGGTGTAGGTAGAGAAAAAGCCAGTGTCCCGAGCATTGGGTAGAAGATAATGGCAATGGAAAGACCAAGAAGAAAAGCCTCCAATTTTTGATTTTAGGGAAGAGAAGCAACATTGGTTTGTGGTGGTGAGCAGTGATGGTTGCGGCGGCGAGCAATGAAGTAGCTGTGGTTTGTGGTATTGAATTGCGATGGGCGTAGCGGTGAGTAGGATGGAAAAAATTGTTATAGTGTTTTAAAAAACCACAACTCTGATACCATGTTGAAAGCAATGGTAGTAAAGGGAAAAAGAGAAAATTATATATTGATAAGTATTGAGATGTTAGGTATGTACAAACATATAGACCTATGAATTATCTATATAAGGTAACAAAATATATATTAAAGAATATTACATATTAAGGAACATTTCTAAATATTAGAGAATATTATATATTAGGAAATATTTCTAACTAGTATGATTAGCAAAAAGTAAAAAAAAAAAAAAATATATATATATATATATATATAAACCCTTTATTCTTTTACTATTTTAAATGAAATTTCTAGCAGACAGGTAAGCAATGGATGTTCCCCATTCCTCTTGTGTATCTAGTATGTGGGAATACGTTTTAGTAAGTGCTCTTTTAACTTTATTTCCTCCTTGGTCAGCTAATGTACTTGAAATGAGAGCAACATTTTTGTTTTATTTTTCCGCTTTAAGACTTTCAATTAGTGGCCTATGAAAAATCTTAACAGAAAATTAATTAGTGCTACTGCTAGCTCTACATTAACACCAAGTACTATGACAATTGTAGTATTCCTTACTTTGTTATGAAATGATAATGTTATTATCAAGTACTTTTTATTCTGCTAGAATGAAACACTTAGTAATATGTATATTGGTATAGTATATACAACTCTAAATGAATTAAAAAAAGAATTAAAAAAAAACACTAACGATATCATTTGTCTTGGATAAAAATATAATTAATATGGTATGAATTTCAACCAATGAAATTCACTAAATCATAAATTATATTAATCATAAAAATACCATTAACACATTGATGTAAAATTCAATATAAAAATTTTCGAAAGAAAATTACATACCACTATCCAAGAGATGCAATATGAAGTAATAGCCAACAAAATTTTGAAAGTAATTTCATCTATCTTTACCTAACATCTTGGCTTTCAAAGCTTGTAATGGCTCTTTACTTTTCAAGAAAGATTAGAAACGAAAAGAAAGGCTACCAAATCAAGCTTTAAACATGCATTTTTTTTAGTGAGATAAATAGCTTTGATCAAAGTTTTTTTTTTTCTTTTTTTCTTGAATATTCAAGAGGACAACTTTGGAATTCAAAAAGATTGCTAAACGATATTTTAATGTGTCAAATTAATCAATTACAACAGGTGAATTTGAGCCATTGATTTATGTGGGACATACCAATTGATAATTGAGTCGCAACATTTTTCTTATTTAATTTTATTTATAAAATTGATCAGATTTTCACTACCAATTTACTAATTTAAAAATTAAAGCATCATAAATCTACAAAAGGATTGGATTACTTAGCTTTGATTGCTCTACCCAACTCATTGATTGCTCTCCCCAACTCTTAGTTAAGATGGGGGTCTAGCATCCAAGGTTCCCATGTACATTGCCATGTCTCACCTCCTTAAAGAGGCAATTTACACATTCTATATCTATATAATAAAGCATATCATTTGATGTGATATTTATCCCATTCATCAGCCACGTCATCAACATCTTTTTTAAATTTTGAAATTTAAAATTCAACTAAAATATATATATTATATTTTATAAATTTATATATACTTAAATCATAATCGGTGATGGGATATTTGTCCAATGTGTAATTGATTAGGCTGATGTGTAATTGGCTGGGCCGAATAAAAAACAAAGAAAAGGAATGGTGGGGGTTGTTGGGTCTGGCGGAAGGGTTTTGTCTTTTTTTTTTTTTTCTTTTTTTTCGGAGACAAGCTGAATATTTAAATAGACAAGAATTTAAATTTCTTTGAGTTCAATTTAAGGCGTCTAAAGAATTTAAATTTGGTATTTTTTTTAGCCATCAGATTTATTTAATCGTAAAGACTATTTTTCTTTTCCTCTTTACTTGAGTTGTCTTTTTTGTCACGTTACATGAATGTATACTCTCTTATTCTTTTAATATTTTCTTAAAAAAAATTTATATGAATAGCTATTAAAGAAAGTTTAAAAAAAATATTTAAAATCTAACTTTCTTTAAAAATTTCTTAAAGAAAATTTTTAATGTACTTAAAACTTAAAATTTTAAATATATATACTTTTATACTCTTTCTGTCATCCATATAATAAAGAAGTTAAAAAATTTAAATTTAAGATATTTTTTATCATTAGATTTGCACAATGGTGATGATATTTTTTATATTCTTTTCTACTTTAATTGTCTTTCCAGTTATTTTACATGGAAACACACTCTTTTTTTTTCATATTTTGTTAAATATTTTTTTATAAAAATTTTTAAATCAATATTTTTAAAATATGATAATAAAATTTTACACCTTTATTAAACATTGTATAAATACTTTGATCTCTTTGAATTAGTGATTTTTATTTTTATAAATTATTTATATAATTTTTCATATAAGTTTGTTTTACAAATTTACATTTGAGATATATGTAAATCAAATTATATTTGTATCTATAGGCACGGTAATTTCTAGTATGTATATATTCATCAAGGGAGTGGATAAAAGTAGATTCCCGTGCATGGATGTTCTCGGTTTGAAAAGGAAAAAGCTAGCCGATCATCACTCCCTTTTGTTGAATCACCTTCAGACTCAAGACTATAGCCTAATTATATATGAAAACAACACTCATTTCAAGCCAGCTCAAAACACCTTGTCACCTCCTTCAGACGTACCAACCAAAAGGTCAAGCATCACTGTTCCCACACCGACACAAACAAGAGAGAGAGAGAGAGAGAGAGAGAGAGATTGTATATATTAATATTTTGGCCACGCCAAGGGTCTTCCACCATCATTCATATTGTTTTCTTCAGCCATTGTTTTGTTTTGTCGAAGATTGTATCGGCAAATTTCATTAGTAAAAAATATTTTCCATTGTAATCTTTTATTCATGCTTTTGAAGAAGCCAGAATTGAATTAATTTTTATATTTAAAAACATTTAGATATATAATTGCTAATGATATTTAGATTAAATTTCAAACAGTGGTATATATACAATTCAAAACATAACTTTTTGTTGGAATACTAATTGGATAACTGACTAAGTAATACTGTAGAGTTGATCGATTTTATTAGAGGAGCTCGCTAGGAACTAAGGGTGAAAATAATTCAAGCGATTTGCGAGTTATTCGAGCGTTAAAATGAGCTTAAATCAAGCTTGACTTGTAACTTATTTGGGTTCGAGTTTAAACTCGATTGAGCCTAGAAAAATTCAGTTCGAAAACTCGTGAGTTGATTCGATAAAATAATATATATATTTGTCAATAATTTAATTTCCTTTTTTTGAGTGCTATATACCTAGATTAGGATTTTTTTTTTTTTTTTTTTTTTTGGTTTTTTATGTAAATCAAAATTGTCTCTAGGGTTTTTAAAGACGGAGAGAAAGGTAGAAAGAATATTATGCTTAAAAGATCAAGTGTTAACCACAAAAAAAAAAAAATAATAATAATAATACTAAATAAATAAAATAAATCATAAAACAAATGAGAGCATTTGAAGATGTTTGGAGACTTGTTGATGTACTTCATCAAGTGTTGGTAAGCATGTTTCCCTTAATCGGTGCATGTAAAAGTTTGGTAAATAATACGTGCGTATGTTACTGTACTTTAAAGTTTTAACTAAGTTATGTATAGTAAAAATTTAAGTAATGTTAGGTTTTATTCAAAAATAAAACAGAATTTCATTATTATTCCTCTAAATTTGATTGTGGGAGTCATGCTAAGTGCAATTGATGGAAACATTTTCTGTTTTATAATACAAAACTAATAGTAACAATTCATTAACCCCATATTTTTACATAATTTGGTACATAATTATCTAAATTGAGTTCATTCAAAACAACCATTTAGCATTTATTATGGCAAAAACCACCTCCTTTATTACTCAACATAGCCAATCTGAACCAGCTCAAAACTTATTCAGCATCC
>QLOD02000038.1:18170164-18181198 GCA_003260245.2 Sideroxylon spinosum | reverse complement strand
TTGAAATAAATAAAGATGTGTATTTTCAAAAAAATTAAAGGAAAAGTTTATTTAAATTTTGATACGGAAGTCACGCTCAAGTATTGAATATTTATGCAAAACTTATCATTATATTCAGGGAAATTGCAAATTAGATAAATGAAATTTTTTTTTTAAATAGTTAAACAACCCTACAGTAAAATGAGTGCTGAGAAAATGATTTTTAATAAATTTTCATTATGGAGTTCAATTAAAAAAATATATATATTCTATATTACATTAGACAATATTTCATATAATGATATTTGTGTTTATTACTTGCTTAGTGCTCTTCCAATATTAACTGAACAAGACAATTTATTTTATGGGGATTGTTGTATTCATAACTTAAATTCAAATGTCAATGACAGATTGAATACTTATAATTACTCTATTTTAAAATTAAATAAGGTATAATTTCTATTATAAGTTCTGCTACAAAATTTATACATTTGCAAATATATGCATCAAGTGGGTTAAAAATCTAGAAAATTATCTATTATAATTTTTTAAAATTTGGTTAAAAAAATTGTGTATTGAACTTGTTTTTATTTTTTTGTAAAATAAAAACTTTAAACAAAAACATAAAAAAAAATATATATTTTTTTTTGTTAAAATATTTTATCAATTTTAACGTTTTAATCATTTCTTTTTAATCACATTAAAAAGAATTATTTTATTCAAATATTTTATTAAACTAAAATTAATTGTAATAAATAATATAATTAAACTAAATTGACTTTATATCTAAATTAAAATGAAATATATTTTCTTAAATTATTTTTAATAAATAATAAAACTATATGAATAAAATTAAAATAAATAATAATTAATTTAATTTAATTAATATTAAATAGATTTTACTAAATTATTTTTAATAATGTCATAATTAAATTTTTAAAATTATTAAGTTATATATTTGATTCAATTATTTTTAATAAATAATATAATTAAATTATAATTAATATATTTTATATTTATTAAATTTAATTTTATAATAATTATATTTTATTTAATTATTTTTTAATAATTAATATAATTAAATTATAATTTAATATGTTTTGTATTTATTGAATTAAATGATTTTTAATAATAGTAATTAAATTGATTAATTTAATTTAATTAATCTAATGAATTAAATTAAATTAAATTAACATAAAATATATTTATAAATTCAATTAATTTTTAAAAAAATTATTAATTATAGATAAAGTGACCATTTCAAATATAGTTTTTGTTGTTGTTTTATTTTAGAAAAAAATAAATATTAAGAAACATAAAAATAAAAAACATATAAAAGAAAGATAATATTACCAGTGGGGGCCCATAGCCGATCCTTTAATAGCCCGTTTGGATAGAGAGAAATAGGAAGAAAATAAGAGACAGAAAAGATTTAAAACTTTATTCTTGTTTTTCGGTTTTTTTTTTTTTTGTTGAGAAAAAGAAAAAAATTGGAAAAAATTGGAGGAAAAATTAGTGGTTAGTTTTTAAAATTTTCATTCTCTCAAAAGTGGAAAGAAATGAAGAGAAGAGAAAAGTTTTGACTATGAAATAAAGAATAAAAAAAATTACAAATATGTCTTAGTGCAAATTAAACATTTTTAACTTCATCACTTTCGTAGATTTTTACTATTCTTATCAAACTTCATTCTTTCATCCCCTTCTAGTGTTCACAGCCTAGATAAGTTTTTTTGTTTTTACTTGATCACCTTTCAAGCTATAGTTTGTTCTTTTTACTTTTCTTTTCTTTAATCAATCACGTTTCAAGGCTTTAGTAGTTTCATGGTATATGATTTTTTTTTTTTTTTTAATAGCAACACTCTTCATTGAAGTTTTTTTTTAGTATTATTATTTGTATTTTTGTACATCACTTTTCAATTTATTTGTTTTCTTGTTTGATATATTGATACTTCATTTGCTAACAATATAGGGAGATTCATTTATTGATAATATAAGGGTATGACAGTAAATTAACAATAGATATTTTCTTTTTTTCCATTTTTTTCTCAACTCAAAAAAAAAAATAATTATCTTTTCTCTCCAAAACTCTCAAACAAGTGGAAAAAACTACTATCATTTCTCTTCTTCTCTTCTCCCCTAATTAATGTTTTATTTTATTTTAATTTCTTTTCTCTTACAAACTCACAAATGGAGCATAAAACTCGGCAGCACATTTAAAGACAACCAGGGTTAGGGATGGTCATCTCGGCCAATCCATTCGTCTCCTACCCAATCCCCACTCCAAACGGATAAGGGATTTAGGGATTTTTTTGGGGATCAGATAGGGTATGAGGATATTTTCTTAAAAATTGTGAGGACCAGGTAAGATACAGGTTTGAGTCTGTCCCCGACCTGTATCCTACCCGATCCTCAAAAAATCTCCAAATCCCCTAACTGACTTGTGTTATTTGCCTTAAACTTGAATATGTAGACTAAAACTTGAATTGATACTTATGCAATTATGCTTGAATTTCGAATATGGATTTGATAATTAGGCAGTCAGGCTTGTGGAATTTGGAATTTTTGAAATTCGAACTTTAATACTTAAATCTATATTTTCGAATTTGAAGTTTTTATATATTTTTCTCATTTCAGGTACCCAATTTCCCCGGGATCCCAATTCTCTATTTGGGGCTGGGATAAAGGTTAAAAATAAATCCTTAGTGGGGATCAGATAGAGTATGAGAATTGATTTAAGTTCAGGAATAGGTGTACTCGTCTCTTACCCAACCTATGCCCATCTCTAACTAGAGCACACTTTTTCACTTTTGATAGGTCGTTGGAGTGTTGAAGAAAAAAAAAAAAAAAAAAACCAAAAGTGAATTTTTTTGGAATTAGGAGTGTAAAAAGTTGTTTTAAAATAGTGGTTGGATGTCTATGATTGATTTGATATAAAATTATTGAAAATTATATAAAATGACACATGACAAAATTTTAGTAGAACTTTGGAGTTTTGTGAAATTTTTTGGTACAAATATTGGTCTAACTTTTTAAAAAATCTAGCAAAATTGATTGAAAAACACTATAATGATATGTTCCAACGGATTTTGATAGATTTTTTGAAAATGTTGGAATTTTTTAGAGCTTGAAAAAGTTGAAACTTTTTAAATTTTTTGGAGTTTTTTTTTTTAACTTGGTTGGGCTCCAAATGGTAAGAAAAACAAAATAATAAAACCCTAGGAGCTGGCATCCTACTTGCATCCTCCACCAGCCTCGTGCAACTTCGGCAACTCTGGTGGTGAGTTTTTTCGCAACTCTATCTATCCTCGTTGCACTCTTTTCTGTTTTTTCTTGCTATACTATGTTTTTCTCGCTGTACAATCTCTCTTATTGGTGTTTTATTTTGGTATGTTAAATGAATTGCATGTGCCTTAAATACTTTTTTTTTTTTTAAATATATGTGTATGAATGATATGGGTAGCTTTGCATATGAATGATTTTAATTTGTGGATTTGATGGTATTTTTCATGCTTAATGATATTTGTGTATGAATAATGATGGTAGTTTTGCATCTAAATGATATTATTGTGAATTGGATGGTATTTTTCATGTTTAATAATCATAATTTATACAAATTTTTTGAAGTACACTAATGCTATCTTAAAAAATATTTTAAATAAAATTTACATTTATTTTATTTGTTTGCCTTATTTTCTGCTATGTTTATATCATCATTTTTTATAAATTGTTGTACCTCATATCCGTACTTGTACCCATATCCATTCTCGTGTTCGTATCTGTGTTTTATGGCTTTTGGATGTGGCTGTTGTTCTTTTTCTCATTTTCTTTGCATTAATTTCTAATTATGAATCCTTATGTATTTGAGTGAACTTCAATTCAACCTTTAGTTAATTTAATGCCTTTCATTTGAATACGTGGGCTGAGAACTTTTCCCTTTTAACAAATAGAATTTTGAAGGTGTACTTTTGGGATTTTCGGAAAGTAGCGTGGATGTGTTTAACTCTTTATGCATTGACCAACTTTACAGCTTTGTGTTGTTTAGCAGATTAAGGACTTATGTGATTTAGTGATACTAATTAATGCATCATTGCAAGAAGTTATCATCTTACTAGATATATTAGTTGCTATCCTTCAGCAAGATGATAACTACTCTTGTTTTGGTGTTTTTGTTCATTTTGTTTAGAAGTTGTATTTTCATTTTTATTTGGCGTTTTTTATCATACATTATTTTGACAAAATTTGCAATTTTCATACTCTTACACCTTTCTTTTAGCTGAAGAAATTTACAAAAAGTAATATGCTATAGACAGTCATGGAGAATTATATGGAGCAAATCCAAATTGTTCTATTCTATTTTTGTAATTTGTTAGCTACAATGTGCATAAATGTTTATATATCAGTGAAGTTACAAGTGTTTTCTTGATGCTTCATTTCCTTAGTGCTCTTATTCTACTTCCTTTGTCATTGACTTGTTATTTTGAACTTTTAAGCCAACAGCCACGGCCCTAAGCCAACGCAAAAAATACTTTTGTATTTGAACAAAAACGAGCACATGTTGGTGGTAGCCAAGTCGTCGCCAATACCCTTTGGTCGTCGCCTATGGCTGTAGCCAAAATTATTTTCTAGTAGTGCCTATTTCCATATGTATACATTTATATTATAGACTTGTACATGTATTTCGTGTTATGATTAATTTACTACATTAACTAAGGAAATTGGTTTTTACTTTCATTTTTACAAAAAGATTTACCAAGGAGTGCAAATCCTTTGTTATAAATTCATAAGAGTTTTCATGATTTTGGGTTGATTTAATTAATTTCTTAGTCTAGATACTAATTTTGTTATGTTAATAAGGAGTTCTTATAATGGGTCTAGATTTTTTTGCATCAACTTGTAACGAAACCTTATTACTTAATCTAGGTTTTTGTTAGAAAATATAGAAATAATAAACAAAATTATTCATTGTATATTTGATGTGGAAGACTTTTTGATTCAGGATCTTTCCCTTGTCTTACGAGCTCTATTGTCACGAACACAGATCTACGATCTTTTTATCGCTTTGATAGAATACTACCAAAGTATCTTTAAAGCACACAAACCAAAACCCTAGGGACTAAGATGATACCCTAAAGAGAACCAAGAGAGAATATATGGAGAGAGAGATATTGATGGTACGTTCCATCAGTATAGGTTTGTATCAGATACATAATAATGAGAGACCTAACTCATCTCAACTACTGAGGGGATAGGGTTAGATATTATCTCAACTACACAAATTGAGATTTCATCTTTTTCTTATATATATAGAGTTATCCCAACACTAGAACTTATCTAGTTATCCCAAAATTATAACTGAATATCTATTTTGTTGGGACTCAACAATAATATACATATCCAACCTGATCTTTTGCTACAAATTTGGTTTGCTCTTAAGTCTATGATCCAACCAAAGATAGAATGAGTTATATAAACATGAGAGCGAACAAAATTGAAAGAGCTAGTGCTAAGGTTTACCTTATTCAACTCATTACACTCAGAAGTGAAGTGACCCTTGCAACCACAATTATAGCATTTGAGCTAAGACTTGTCTTTCTTTCCACTATGCTTGCCTCTATGACGCTTGGTTCCTTTGCTGACTTGAGGCGTAAGATTTTGGAGTTTGCCTTATCCTGTTCTTTTTTGTTGTCATTTGCGCTAGGGCCTCTTACGCTGTCTAACTTGACCGACAAGTGCAACACCATGGTTCGCATCCCTACGCTTCACTTCAAGCTCAAAGTGACATAAGACATCATCAAAATTTTTGATGCTCTTATTATGTGTAAGCAAAAGTTTCATGTGACTCCATGGATTCTCAGGTAAAGACCTGAGAACAGCTAAAATCTATTGCTTTTCAGTGAGGTCATTGCCTGTAAGCTTTGTTTCTCCAATCATGGGTGCTCAGCCATTGTGTTTTTGGGGGCCATTGTATATTGATTGAACCTCAAGGTTAAGCCACGTAGCCTAGCGGCAATGGTACCGTCATATTTTAGGCACAATTAATCCCACATTTTATTTACAGTGGAGAATTTCTCAAATTCTCCAATGAGATCATCATGCATGCAGGTTAACAAAGTAAAGCACATACTCTTATCTCTCTTGAACCAAGTTTCAAAAGCCTGTTGGTTACGGTGATGCTGAGCCGTAGTACCTTCAGCAGGTGCAACCATGTTGTTGGTTAAATGGTTAAGCAACTCTTGCTCATTAAAGAGGTATTGAACCTTCCTTTACCAGATGTCATAGTTATTGCCATGAACTTTCTCTCCCTTGTTAAGTTCAGTAATAATATTCTTTGAGGCCATTTCATTACATACATTGTGCAAGGAATTTTAATTAGGCACATATTTATTATTTATTTATCTTAAAATTAATTAGACTATACAAATTCCTTTCCACATCATAAGATCGAAAATTTTGTACTTTTAGTGTTACTAATGATCTTCTACAATGTAAATTAGAGTAAAGTATCTAATTAATATTTTAAAATAAAATTTGGGAACGACCCACACTCCACATGATTTATATAACACATGCATATTAGACGTACTAAAAATAATGTAAGTCCCATAAGACTCTATTAGTATAATTAGTGCTCATACCAAAATAATTCAAACTCTATAAATTTAGTATGAAACATGTCTCCTTACAAGGCTTAAAAAAAATAAAAATAAATTACAGCTTTTTTATGTTACCAAAAAATAAAGCCTACTACATCATCTTAACGAGCATATAATAAATGGGGATGCCGCACCTCCTTTCTATTCAAAGAATTATTTTAGAACATAAAATAAATAATAAAATTGATGAGCATCATAAAAATACCAATTCTCTCTCCATTTAATTCCATACGCAACATACATAAATTATATTAAATTTAGGTTACTAAACTCACATCTAACGGGGTTAGTATATGGTCCCCAAAAAATTCTAAGGTGTCAAAACTCGTGCCCATGTGATAGAATGGAATGAATACACTAAATATTCATATATGCAATTATAAAAAAAAAAATGTAAACAAATTAATTATCCATGCATAAGCTATTAGAATACAATTAAACAAACTAATTATTAGTGCCTGAGCTATGAGAAAATAATTAACCAAATTAATTATGCATGCATGAATCGTTAGAATATATTCTCATTATATAAATATCTGGAAAACATCTTGGCATGAGACCAAATAGCACAAAACTCTCCAAGCAAGTAGGGATTTAATTTTAAACTTTCACTATTTTTGAAAAAATAATAATTATAATAACAATTATTATTATATTTTTATTTAACATGGTCAAAAAAAAATTAATCCCGTTAGTGAACTGTGTACATCTGCACTTGGTTAACAAATTACAAGTATGTAGTTATACAAACTATATATACATACAAAATGTATATATATCTTTTTTATTTAGGTTTTGAGCTGTCTGTGAATAAATAACCCGCATTGAATCTTTTATTTATTTATTTTATAAATCATCGGAAATAATAATAAAAAACTTAAAAAAATAATCCAACGCGCGAATAAGTTGGAGGAGGCATCAACAAAGACAGTGGATAATTGCATGGTCAAGCCAGTGAGAGAGATTTGATTTATTGGGCATGCACAGACAAAAACCAAAAAATAAAATAAAATAATAATAATAATAATAATAATAACACATGCATCCCCTATTAACGTTTAGCAAGCAATTAAGAAAGAAATTAATGTCACAAACAACATTAATTAAATTATGTACTTATCGGTATATAAAGTTATTTCTTAATTAAACAGTCAATGTTGCTGGATCTAGCCTCACACGGTGCCTCCTTTCTAGGAACCACAATCCGAGCCTTCGCTAAGGAAGGCATTGCCCAACTCTTTATTTGGAATGGACTGGGCAGTATAAACTTGACCTACCTGTTGCCCAAGCTGCCTTGATGCCTTCGCTCGAGTCACAAGCCAGTGCTCGTCTTGTGGCAAAATTACAGGGATCTACGATCTTTTTCTCACTTTGATAGAATACTACTAGAGTGTCTACAAAGTACACGAACCAAAATCTTAGGGACTAAGATAGTACGTAAGAGAGAACCTAGAGAGAATATATGGAGAAAAAGAAATATCGATGATATGTTTCATCAGTATA
This sequence comes from Sideroxylon spinosum, assembly GCA_003260245.2. Lineage (NCBI taxonomy): Eukaryota > Viridiplantae > Streptophyta > Magnoliopsida > Ericales > Sapotaceae > Sideroxylon > Sideroxylon spinosum. The sequence goes on along the minus strand of QLOD02000038.1, from coordinate 18,173,063 downwards.
GGTTTGAATCAGATATATAATAATGAGAGGCTTAACTCATCTCAACTACTAAAAGGATAGACTTAAGTATTAATATTAGCTCAACTACACATATTGAGATATCATCTTTATTTCTTATACATAGAGTTATCCCAATACTAAAGCTTATCTAGTGTCCTACGTTGGGTCAAATAATACCTATGTGGACGTACCACGAGATAATACAACAGTTTTCTTTTGCAAGCGTCTTTTGTTATCAAGGCTCCTCCGATGGTGTTGGGGTTTAATGTAATGCAATAAAAATAACATTTTTTTGTGATTGTTTATTCAAAATTTTACATTTTGTTTAACCTTTGTTATTCAAATTCTATACTTAAGGTGATATCTTTCATTTATTTTTTAACAGGGGATGGAATCAAGAAGATAATGTATTCATCTATTTCATCTTCTACAACAAGTTAAGGATGTCCTTTCAGTGGCCCTTTCAAATACATGAAACGAAAAAAAAGATCAACTAAATCAGATACCTGAGTATAAAGTAATCCAAATCGGGCTCTGATCATCATCTCTGGGCAGTCGAATTCGACCTACCATCTCCAAATGTTTCAAATACATTACCTTTCAATGAATTTTTCAAATTTGTGAAATGAAAAAAGGATAATCCAAATTGGATACCCGATTACAAAAATCTCATAAACAAATACATTGAACAAAAAAAAAAAAAAAATCTGAGAGATGATGGGCCAAGCATGATTTGTATTACTTTGTAAATTTTTGAAAATCTCGAGACGGGTTACAATAGAATATGGGTTAGGATGATTATTCAATAATATTACACTTTAGCTCCGTTTGAAGTGACAAAAAATTCTAAAAAAATGGTAAAAAAAATACTGAAAAACTCTAAAGGTTATTTATTTTTTATTTTATTGTACAAATTACGAATCCACAACTTATCTTATTTTATATAATTTTTTATTACTTCAAATACACCATATATGTATCATTAATTGGAACTTTTGAAATCCAATCATTCTCATTCTGCATTCGAGCGATGATAAATGTGATGTGAGCGTTGAAATGAATGCAGTTATTTTAAAATTCAATACCCGATACCGAACCAATTAGTGTCAAATAGAAATAGTAAAGAAAACATTTACTTCATAAACATAAAAAAATGAATGAAAACACACCTTCATCAAACACCTGAAAACACCATGAATATTTAACAAATAATTTTAGTAGTATAACTTAGAAAGAAATTAAAATTCTTACCCCCACCACCGAATCTCTTTATAAAAATGAAGTAATTCAATGGTTGCAAGGCATTCAGGCAATGAACCACGTCTTTGCGGGGATTCTTATGTTGAAGCAACTTCCACCCAGCTTAGTGGCACAAGCTGCAAGAAGGACGGTGCCTCCATTGTTAACAAGGAAGAGTACCGGAGCCGTACTATCAAGCCACTTTGCAACCACCTGCTTGACTCTCAACCCATTCCATTTATTACATTGAAATGTTCGTTGTTTGTATCTTCAAAAAACTCAACTATAAATAAAGTGATCGCGTGATGTTTTGGTGGTAGTGAGGAAGAACTCAACCGAGTTAAGAGAAAAGAGAGAGAGCTTATGTAAAAAAATCTCGTGACCCAATATTAATATCATTAAAAAATTATGTGTTTTCTGTGATTATTTTGATCTACTCTCCAACATCTTTTTCATCATTGCAGCTTTGTATCCAAATCCTTCTGTACCAAACAAATGAAAAAAAATCATTTCTTCCCACGATCATAATTTAACCCATGACCCATGGTAAAATGATCAACAGGGAAGAAAAAATTTTGTTTTAACTTTCTAACCCCATTAATAATGTCACTGAAAAACAAATACTTAACCAATTAAATAAAATAATCATTGAAAAAAATTGAAACTCACGTCGCTAAGGCCTGATAATCCTCGCTTAGTAACCCTGATTGAACATCCCACATAGAATGAGCTCTGGCATATTCTTGGAGGGTGGACGTGATTTTCTTCACCGTGAGAAAATGGTGAGTTGCTTGCCCTTCACCACATGAAATAGTTGTTTTCCTCTATCTAGGCTTGCAACTCACAAATACGAATCATCAGTTGAGTTGTGGTGAACCTCCATAGAACCATGAACAATTCCATTTTGATCAGATGGATTTTGAATCTATTTTATTCTTGATTGCATTCCCGATTAAAAAAATAAAATAAAATAAAACATATCCCTAAGTAGATTCAATGAAGGTATTCGATGAAGATATCTTCATTCATTTTTGATGTCTAGAGAACAGGGGTTCTCTTTACTTATTCTATTTGATGCTATGATTCGGTCTCGGGAATGAATTTTATGACCGATGTGTCTACAGTGTCTCGTCGTTCATAAACAGATTTTATGAACATTATGTCCACCGTGTATTCAAAAATGAATGAATACTTTCATCGAACACCTTCTTTGAATATGCTTAAGTGAGATGTTTATTTCTTTTTTAACAGGGAATGCAATCAAGAATTTATTGGATTCAAAATCCTTTTGATCGAATAAACAATTATTGAAAAAAGAAAAAAAGAAAAAAACTTGGAAGAAACGAAAAGTAAAACTCATATCACTACGACCTTATAATCCTCCTTTAGAAACACCACTTGAACATCCACTTAAAATAAGCTCTAGCATATTCTTGGAGGATGGCATGTGATTAGCATGAGAAAATGGTGATATGCTTGTCCTTGAACCATGTCATACACAAGTACGATCTCCGGACATCCTTAACTTCTTGTAGAAGATGAAATAGATGTTTTATTTGATCCAGGCTTTCAACCCACAAAAGCGAAACATCAGTTGATTTGTTGTGGACCTCTGGCAATCAACCAATTAAATAGATGGTTAGGATTACCAAACAAGGCA
>QLOD02000038.1:18079906-18092910 GCA_003260245.2 Sideroxylon spinosum | reverse complement strand
AGAAGAAAACTCTAGATACTTGTGTATATAAATCCCAAAACCCTTAAATTTTATATTTTTTAAAGATCTAAAACGACGGCTTAACTCGATTAATTCAAAGACGGGCTGGCCGGCAATGCTTTGTCCTATTCTTTGCTTCGTCTTTTCGTTGCCCGATTAGCAAAGGTAAGGGGCGGAACGATTCGTTTTTCTTTTTTATTTTTATTTTTTTAATTTATTTTCGGTACAAACGCATGTGATCTGCCACGTATACTTTCAAAACGGAAAATATCAAGCCGGTGAGGAAGTTTTCGTACAAGTGATTAAAGGTGATAATATATATATATGTAAGTTAAAATATAATGATGCGTACAATGGCTTAGTTGCTTGAACAAAATGATAGGCTTGAACGTTAATTTGTTTTGTTTTTTATCTATTATTTATTTTTTAGATTTCGTCCTTACATGTTTGTGTTGTTTTGATGGCTCCTGCACCAATTTTTGTTTTGAAGGCTGCCGCATCAAATTGTTAGAAACGTACAAAATTGACTTCTCGTGGTGTGAATCTTCTTATTATTATTATTACTATGTGTTGAGGTTCACTTAGTATTTAAAATCATTATAATGAATTAGTAAGAAATTTAATAAATAATGAATTTAATTAAAGAATTTATTTAATATAAATTTGAAATAAAATTTGATATTATGTTTTGCTTAGATTGAGAAGTACTGAAAATATGAAGTATATGTATTGAATGGTTGAAAATCCCAAAACCTGCACGGGAATGATTATCGAGTTCAGTAGGTTAGTAACCTATGAACGATACAGATTTTTAAGAATGACATATCATATTTTGGAGGTTTCGGCCTAAGAAGCAGACACCGAAGGATGGTGTATATTGGTTGGGTTCTCTTTTATAGGACAATCAAGCAACAGTATCTTAAAATCAATTATTTTCTTTTGATATGTTACTTGGTATTAATACATGATTAAATTATAAGGAAGGGGAATCCATAATTAATTTTAATTTCTTATTTGAAATTGTTATTTGTGCTTAGGAGTTTCATTTAGTAGCATGTTAGAGCATTATTGCATTATTATTAGGATTCTGAGCTCACATGGTATGAATGCTCGTCCCCTTACAGTGTGTGACGCAGGTAGTGAATTTGATTCACGTGGTAGACCTCCTCAACATAGAAATTAGAATTTATTTATTTATTTTTATTTAGTTACATTATCACTTTTTCAGTGAGTTGTTTTAGTGAATTGTATAAGCCTCTATTTGTGAGATGATTATTAATTAATTTATCTAGTTTTTAGAAATTGTTTGGGTTTAGTTTTTGAAGTTTTGTTACCCATTTAGTTTTGATTAAGGTATTTATTTAAATTTAAAGGATAAATTTTATTTATTTTTCTTTTTATTACTTCTTAACATGTGTGTATATACCTCTGATGTGAGGGAGAAAAATTATTAAACGGTATAATATGTATTTTTTGTTTATCTGATTGTAAAATTTGGAGGGTGGCGAGGACGCCGACAATAATAATAATAATAATAATGAGATGACGCCACATCCTTCCATCAAAACACACACCTCTGTATAAATCATAACTTGCAAGACATCAGTGCCTGCACGTATTATTGTATCAAATTAATGGCAACGAATCCTTCTAAGCCTGATGATTCTTTTCCAGGGATTTCCCCAGTCCCTAACATTCCGTCTGCTGGTGATGTTGTTCGCGGTGATTCTACTTCTCAATCCAACAGAAACAAGCACAACAATAACAACGTCCGCAACAAAACTTCTCCAAATCAACCATCTCTTGAAAATCTCATCCGACCTCCTTCCAATCCTGCAACTGCACAAAACCCTCCATCTCAGAACCAAGCAATAGTTTCCAATCCTGCAATTGCACAAAACGCTCCATGTGCAATTGCACAAAACCCTCCATCTGATGCAGATGTTGGCAACCCCAAATGAAGTTGGACTCCTCCCAAGAGCTCTAGCTAGCCAGTCCCGACTGGGCGTAGCATTTATTTATCTTGTTATATCTATATATGTATATGTATGCGTGTTTTCTCACTCTGTGACAGTGCCTTATACATATATATATATATATATATATATATATATGCGTGTTCTCTCTCTCTCTCTCTCTCCATGACCGTGTCTTGTCATGTCTACTGAAATAATGCGACAAGGTTGATCTTTCTGGAGAAGGAAAAATAACGTACGTATGAAAGGCTCATCTTTTGCGGAGACTACGTGATGTTTGATTAACAAAAATTTATTAATTTTTTATTCTTTTACTAAAATCTATTATATATTATTTGTATATTAAATTTTTATATTTTTATAACACTTGTTGTAAACTTTTAACCAATCAAACACTCCCGACATATCCCTTGGTATGGCACTAAGTGCACGGTCACTAGAATAATATATTATATCTGAGATATTATATATATATATATATATATATAAACAATAATCTGCATTTACGACTTTGAGCAAAATTAGTATTAAGGGTGTTTAGTTGGTTAAAAAAATAAAAAAGTACAACAAAAGTATAAAAATCTGATATAAAAGTGATATATCATAAAATTTAATTGGAACAAAGTACGAAAAATTGGTGAATTTTAATTAGTTTTTAGTAACCAAACAACCCTTAAATTTTTTATATAGTTGAAATTTTGGATAGAAAGTTCAAATTGAAAAAATTGTTAAATAATTCACGTGTTTTATTTAATTTTTCTGAAACTTTAGGCTTTAATAGTTAGTACATATATTTTGATCTCTCTCCAATTAAATTTTTACAGGTATTATAAAAGATAACATAAATTATGATGCTTTAATTTGGAAGGTTCAACATTCTAGAAATCATAATTGTGCGGAATTTAAGTTGACAGTTTTGATTTATATATGATCCTCACCCTTGAAATATGGTAAAGTTTAAAATATTCAAACCGTTTTATTAGGTAAATGGTATTAGGGTCTACTAAACTAAGAATTAAGAAGGAAGTTAAAAATATAAAAATAATCTTAATAGTTAAATGAAAAAAAAATAATTCTTAACCGTTGGATCTTAGTTTGTAATAAAGATATTTACAAAAACCGATCTATTTTATTATATAGATATTGATCGAAGAAAATAAAATAATTTTTTATTCAATTTTCAATTTTAAAAATTTTAGAACCATTACTTTCAATCTGGTTCTTGGTTCCTACTATTTTAGAGCAGGAAGCAATTTTGTGTAGGGTTTTTCTACCTTTTTTTTTTTTAAACACACACTCAAATCATGCTCTATTTTTAATATTTTGTAAATTTTCACAAGGATGATAAACATATTATGATTTATAAAAGTTTCTCGGAGTTTAATTCAAAATAATATTTTTTAATTAAAATTACATTATTCAATAATAGAAGTTAACATCCAGCTTGAATCGAATCGTAATTAGAATTAAAATGAATGGAACTAAATTGAACTGACGTTGAAACCCATCATGATTAGTTCAATTCTATTCCATTCTCAAAACCGAACAAAACAGATCCATCTATAGCTCTAAACTATGAAAAATCTTTTTCTTTTAGATTGCATTCATTCAAAAATATAAAAATTTTGAAAAATTCTAATCTTGTAACCAAATCTATAACGATGGAGGGTATTTTTATTTTCCTTCTTTTCAATATAGCAGGCTTATATATACTGGCATCATTTTATATATAATTTATGATTTGTATGACTACGCTCTCACATGCTCGACTATACGTATGCATCTAATTGAATTCAATTCCTGAACCTTGTTTAATTTAACTCTTCGTGAGAAGGCCTCACTTATTTTAATTAAGGGTACTCTAATAAACCATTTAGTTTTGAATATGCTAGTTGATGCAAGGAAGCATAAAAAGAGAAGATTGTACAAACGAACAATAATTTTAAAAGACATCTTGTTTGCCTTCAGTCATCCAGAATTTATTTGCTCTTAAGCTTACAACTGCTTATATAGAAAAAAAAAAAAGAAAAAAGAAACAAAGAAACCTGACATTAATAGATTGGGTCTAAAAAGCATAAAACCTACTAATTAATAAAAATTTCTAAGAACGGAAAGTTTGAAATTTAATTAAATCTAAAAAATATAAAAAAATTACAAGGTTTCTCTCAAATTTCAACCGAAAACGGATTCGTTTGGCCCAAGTAATTAAAACCCAAAAACTTTTCAAAAATAATGAGTTTGGTCATTTGGAAGTCTAAATAGTATCGAAAGTTAGAAAAACATTGCAAATCAATGGGTATTCAACTTTGGATCGTTTTTAATCGAAAACTAAGTAAGCTCAATACTTTACCCGTACTCAAGTATTTATAAATTTACCACTTTAAATTCAAACGTCTAAAGAACTTTTATTCCATGATCACTACGTCACTATTGCCAAAGTACTTAATTTATAAATCCAAAATTGCTCCATTGAGGTAGATTATTTGTCTAGATGTATAATATTAAGGGTACGAACCAAATTATATTTGTTTGGCCAATGTACAACCAGTTAAACTTGGAAGAGCCCATAGCTACAAGCCACCGAAACGCGGGTTGCTAGAGCGACTAGGTAGTGTGAATAAGTCTAGGAATATGAATAGAAACACCTAGAGTGAATATAGCTAGAGACTAGAGTTGATGTGCGAACAAATCGATATACATATTAACCCATTAAATTTGGGTCCACGTTGATATTCTTTACATTCAGCGTGCTAAATAAAAATTTAATTAAGAAAATTAAAAAATATGAATTGGCAATCTCACAACCCCTCTACGCACATTTCCTCATAAAAAACAATAAGATAAGGATAAGGTTGGATGCTTTTCCCCTTATATATAGGGTAAATTACACTTAGACCCCCTTAACATTTGGATAATTACACCTAGATCCCCTCAGCATTTGAAATTAGGAAATAAACCCTTATTTTGAAATATTACTTACACCCCACACCCCTCCATTAGTTTACCGTTAACTTTCCAGTTAAAATGTTGATGTTAGCCAAAACAAAATTCAATATACCAATTTTACCTTTCGCATATGCAAAGGGCTAAAATAACCTTCCCTCATTTTGATTATTATTTGGATGCTTCAACGATGCATCGCAGCAACTGAGAGGAAAATGAAGAAGGCAGAAGGCGAACGAACGACGAAGAACGAAGACGCTAGCAGGCAGACGACGAAGACCGAAGAAGGCCATCCATCTTTCCATTAGTTCTTTTTCGTCGGACGACAAAGAACGAAGAAGGGCATCCATTTTCATTAGGGTTTCTCCATTAAAGCTTGTAGGTATAGTAATAATTCCTCATGTGTAATATTTGTTCATTATTTATTAATTTCCTTTTAGTTTTTTTCTTGCAATTATAAGAAGTAAAATGCAAAACACAAAAAAATAAAAAAAAATTAAAGCCCTAGTTAAACCAGAAAATGGTAGTTGTGAAATGAGTTTGTATTAAGATTTAGGGTAAAAATATACGAAATTTGCAAAAATAACTACTACTCATCTTCAATTTGGAAGTTTCAATTTTTTTCTTTTTGTTATACATTTGGTCATTCTTAGATTGAAAGAAACAAGGAAAACTGGGGTTGTCATAAAAGAAAATATTGATTACCTAATTTCTAGATTATGAATAGACAAGAGTGAGTAATTCACTTATATTTTAACAAATTAAATCTTTAAAACAAAATTGAACCATTAAAATGTATGTGCATTATTGATGTTTGATAAAATGTCAAACATAAAATTTTTTTAAAAATTAAATCTTTCAAAAAATATTTTTTTATACATTATGATAAAAATTGGCTTTCTGTCAGTAATTGTTAATATTTCAATTTATTGAGTTTATAGTCTTATCTAATGCATTTATCCTGTCATCATAATATGTCAACAAACAACACTGGAGATAGCAGCTCCGGATTGAGGTATCGTAATAGGCACTGTAGATGTGGGAAAAGGGCAACCGTTGTCATATCGGAGTCGATGGAGAACCCTAGAAAACTTTATTTTCGATGTGCTAAAAGAGAATGTAATTTTCTTGCCTAATATACAACTCCACCACTGATGAATGAATTCAGAGAAGTCAAGCAAGTAAGCGAAGGGAATGAATCCATGCGTCATCATGTAATCGATGATTTTAGAGGAATTCTTACAAGACTTCAGACTTTGGAAGCTAACCAAGCAGTTTTAAAGTTTATGCTAGTTTCAATTTTGATCATCACGTGGATGATTTTTTATAGTGTTGATTGTAATTTTAGCAAAAGTAATTTAATCTTGAATTGTAGTACTCTGTCATTTTGTTATGGTAAATGATTGTATTTATCATTATTAATTTGATTGGTTTTTGTAATATGTTTGCATTATTAGCATTGTGACTATGTTGTCATTTTCTGAATTTGAAGAACTGTAAAATATACAGTCTTAATTTTCATTCATCTTCATTTTATCCCTCATATGTCTCTATTTTCATTATCTTCAAATGAAGCTGTATACCAGCATATCCAATAAATCAGCATATCGAGTGAGCTAAAACTGGGACCATAAAGCTCAAACAAAGCAATGAGCTCGATTGCTCAGTTAACTGATAAACAACTCCACAGTCAAACAACTAAATTGAATAACAAAACAACCAAAAAACAATATCAACATTCTGCTTAACACAAAAAACTGAACAAGTAAAACATAAAACAGAAATACAATATAACTGGTAAAACATAAAATAGGTCAAATATGGCTCAAACATAAACATAAAACAGCTTAAACATAAGCACTGATTGATTCCCATTCAAATATAGCTCAAACATTCAAATATAGTTGCTGCTTACAAAAATTCAAAATTACACTATTCAATCCCATCCTTTTTCCCACTACTCAACAAACTTCAGTGGGTTCATATACCCAATTTTGCATCTCTACCAAACTGTACTTGTTCTATCTATACAAAATTATACCCCGTTCCATGTATGCCAAAACCCAAGCAAAAGCCTATAGTAATGTACCACTGTACCAAAACAAAAACCTGTGTACCAGCTGGTACATGTATACTTGCAAAAGTTGTAACTACAAACCCATAATTATAAGCAAATAAAGTCAGATTGCTGAAGATTGAGAAGACTGCGGTGGAGATGTTGCTGTTTCCGATGGCTGTGTTTGGGTAGTTGCTTCTGGCATGGCTGCTTGTGGAGCTGCTGCTACTCGTCTTCTGAATGGCTGCAATTTACTTGGCATCTTGTTGCTGTTGCTTGCTGCTCCTTTTCGCTTCTATTACAAAGCACAATAGTGGATGTCATTAAACATGTTAACAATAATGGATGTTGTTAACAAATTTTAATTAAAACAACTATAATTAAATATGTGATCTCTTACCTTAACTGGAGCTCGTTGGCCTATCCTCTTGTTGTGGCCCATACGCCCACAAGTCTTACATTTTATGCTGTGCCATTTTCTCTGCTCACTGGTGGTGGCAGCAGGCTCATCGTCTTCCCTCCTCCTGTTTTTCCTTGGCCTGCCTGGGAGTCTTCGTAGTCTTAGAGGTTCAATAGGATCCCCAACTACTTCCCCATCCCATATAAACTCGTCAAGCATAGGATGAATAATACGCTCATATGTCTCCATGTACTTGGTATTGCTGAAATAAGGATCAATGAGATCGTCAAGTGGCATTCTCCTAGAGAGTGCACTAGCTGTCCCATGTTTGCAGGGGATACCCGATATTTCCCAAGCCCCACAAGAGCAAGTCTCCAACCCAAAAACACGACATATCTTCTTTAGCCATCTAACACCTCATATTCATCCCCACCTGCAAATAGCACACTGCATTTCCTACTTTGCTGACTTTTCTTCTCTAACTTCCATTTTGCAGTTTTAGTAACCCCACAATCCCATGTTACTGCTTGATCAAATCTATTACGGATCTTGGCCATCATCTTACTCCTTAGGCCATCGAGTAATGTAAGAACTGGTTTGTTTTAGAGGTCACCTATCCAGCTATTAAATGACTAAGTGAAGTTATTTGTTACATGTTCTACCTTAACGACATGATTAAATTTATGTAGTGCCCACAACTCTAATGGATTGTTCATCATCCAATCATGGGCCTCAGGGTGTATTTTTTTAAGCTCGTCCATTGCCCGCTTAAAATCAGCGGCATTAGATGCCCTGGAAGTTGCCCAAAAGAGACTCCTCAATTGAATTTCTGGGTAAACTTGTTTAAAGTTGTTATAAAGGTGTTGGATACATCGCATTTGACTGACATTTGGGAAGAACTCTCGAATTGAGAGCTCAATTCCCTTAAAACATAGAAACAGAAAACATCAATAAATTGTCAACACAGAAATAGCAAAACAGTAATAGAAAACATCATCAGTTTCATTAAACATAAAAATATATGATTAGTAAAACAGAAATTATAGTAACAAAAATAAGTTTCATTGCAACAAAAATAAAGTAGCAAAAACAATAATGAAATAAAAATAAAGTAACAAAAATAAAATCATACATTCTGCCCATTAGACATGAAGGTCCATGGCTTCTCGTTGCCAATGCAGGTTTATAGATTGTCAAGGAAAAATCCCCAGCTGTCCCTATTTTTAGTCTCAACAATTCCCCAAGCAATTGGAAAAATCCCTTCATCCCCATCGAGAGCAATAGCAACCAATAGTACTCCACCATATGGCCCTTTGAGATGGCAGCCATCTAAACCAAGAAATGGCCTACAGCCTTTCAATAGACCTGTCATAAGTGTTTCATAGTTCATAACAATCCATAAGAAGTGTGGATTTGGTTCCCCAGGCACTCTCTCATACTGTATTTTTACAACACTGCCAGGGTTGTTCTTCCTTACCTCAACAGCATATTGGGGAAGCTTTTTGTAATTGTCCTCGAAGCTGCCCTCAATTTCATCTATGGCTTTCTTCCTCACTCTGTACAATTGCATCCAAGTTGCTTCAATTGAGTACTCCCTTCGTAATTCAGCCTTCATACCCTCTAAAGTGATTTGTGGGTTCTCTCTTAACCGATCATTGAGTTTCTTTGCAATCCAAACAGATGTGGCCTCAGCATTTTTCAAGTTTGAAATACAATTATACTGAGGGACTATGGTCTTGATCTGAAATGTGATACCATCCTTCATTGGTGAGGCATGGATACGCCACAAACATCCATCACCGCCACAATGAGCAGTCACTCTCTTTCTCTCACTCTTGTCCCTGACCAATTTGAAACCCTCTTGTATCACATAGTCCTTCAACATGTCTCTAAAGTGGTCGATATTCTTGAACATTAAACCTTTCTCTAATTTTATTTTTTGTCATTTTTTTGTGAATAAAAGGTTCCCCCATTTTTTTTTACGTCTACCAAAATCATCACAATCTGAACCAGCACTACAGCTATCACTAGATTGATAGCCATCCATGTGTTCAACTTCCATATTTTCTTCACCACTGACAGTGGAATCATCACCCCTCCCATCAATTTCATCCTCAGTTGCAAGAGTAAACGCCTCACTATCAATGTCATCATCACTCCCATTACTTTCATTCTCAATATCAAAACTAAAAGAAGAATCACTGTCCGTGTGTTCAACCTCCACGTTGTCTTCACCCCTGACACCAGGATCAGCACCCATGCCATCAGTTTCATGCTCAGTTTCAATACCAAATGCCTCACCCTGGATGTCGCTGTGAACATCACCCAAATCTGCCTTAGGATTAGTGACAGGCTCTGCCTCAGCAACATGGCCTGGCAAAGCAAGAATCTTCTGTAATTCGGGCACCTCAGGCACATCAACTACACATTCTGCTTTAGGCACAGTAATTGCACCTTCATCGCCGTCCACTTTTGCAGGTTCTGCAGTAGAACTTTCAATAATATCAAGTATATGTCTATCTCTCGTTTTGCTGATATCTCAAACATGTCTAACAAGTCAGAATCACTCTCTAAGGTAAAATCAACATTACTTAACTTGTAATACACTTTCAAACTACTCCCAACTACTCCATTACCCCCACTTAATGCATATTGCCATATGTCTTCTAGTAGATCTAACATAGAATATCTGTCAAGAACCAACTTGCTAATTGTGAACACAACGTCACCATGGTACACCGTAACAGTATAATGTGTGTATTTTGGTGCCATTAGTAACCTATTAAACATAAAATTTAACAAAATACACATTTAAATCCACAATTAAAAAAGAAAATCAATAGACCAATGTAGCAGTCCTAGTCTAACAATCTGAAATAAATGTGCCACACCGTCACAGGGTACTGGAATTGTTACACCTGAGGTTGAGATGAAAGCTCGGTTACAGGTTTCTACCAGAAGTTGGCACCAACAAAAATAAAATAAAAATAAAAAAATTAAACGCAAAGAGAATACCACAAGCCGCAGCCTTGAACACTATGAAAAACATGCTATATTAGCTAGCTAATCAACAGAATTAAATATGACCAATGTTAACTAAATGTTGATAATTAGAGACAAATATGTATTTAACTCCAATATGCATTTAACTCAAAAAGCTAAATTGAAAAATATAATATATTACCCAGCTAATCAACAGAACAAAAACACAGAGGGGACCCAAATAACACTATTCAATAGAATTAAATATGATAGAGAGAAGGGAGACCACAGAATCAGAATCAACAATATAACCAACTGAACAAAAAATAACAATCAATATACATCTACGTAAGCATATACACACACGAATACATAGAGAAAACAGAGAGAGAGACATAGAGGGGGGACCACAAAATCAGAATCAACAATTCAACAAACTGAACAGAAAACAACAATCAATATACATCAACGCAAGCATATACATATACGAATACATATATAAACACACACTGAGATGGGAGGACCACAAAATCAGAATCAACAATACAACAAACTTAACAAAAAAACAATAATCAATATAAATCCAAGAAAGCATATACACACATGTTCATATATAAACACACAGAGAGAGTTAGAGGGAGGGAGGGAGAGAGAAAGAGAGAGAGAGAAAGAGAATAACCTGCTGGCTGAACGTGGAGACGACGATCTGAGTATCAAATGTTAGGCCTCCAAGTAGGGTTTCGTCTAGTTATGGTTGTCGTTTCAAAAATTCAAACGAGTTCTCAGAAGGGAAAGTTTGAGTTAGTGTTTTCGTTTCAGAGATTCAAATGGGCGATCAGTAGGGAGGGGAACTGTTTCATTTCAGATTCCTCGAATGAGAATGATAAAGTGAAGTCAGATTTCTCGAAACAACGGAGTGTAATATTATATAAAAAGGACAGATTTGTCTTTACATATAAAAATTCACGGAGTTACCAGAAAATCTAACGAAGGGGGGTGGGGTGTGAGTAACATTTCAAAATAAGGGTTTATTTGTTGATTTCAAATGTTGAGGGGGTCTAGGTGTAATTACCCAAATATTAAGGGGGTCTAGGTATAATTTACCCTTATATATATATATATATATATCTATATATTCTTCACTTTCTCCCATGATACCTCATCATATTTAATTTATAATATAACTTAAACGAATCAAATCAGATGATTCTATTTCTGAATCTTTAAACTGAAACTATGCTAGTCAAAATTGTTTTTGTATACTTATAAGCTCATTTTTCTTTCACCGATTGTTCTATATATATTCCTATTACTAAATTCTATTAAATTAGTTTCTTTTAAAGACTTGCAATTGATTTACCAACCTATTCAGTTATCTCCCTGTACTTTAAACAATAATATTTTAGAATCATCTAAAACTTCAATAAATTTATGATATATTTTTTTATTCTTTTTTATTTTTTTTTATAAGATGAAGTATTTTTCCCGCTAAAACAACATTATCCATGTGCAAAAAGACATGCTAATTATTAACGTCGCCTAATTGTTTGCTTGTTTCTGTACCAAGAGAAACCATTGGTGGAAGGTTTTCATGTTTGAACATCATAAGAATAGAAGAAATTTCCCATGCATGGGAAGGGTCCATTGTTGGTGCATAATGAAGAGATAACATTTAATGCATCAGATTCAAAAGAGGTTCCCTTATATTCTGGTTTATGGCCATAGAACAAGCGATTTTGATGATTCAAGCTTTAGTTCCTAGTACGGAGAGCACGCAAATACGACTGTAGTTGACATCACAAATAGCACCAAAACCAACCCTGAATACAACAACGTAAGCAGTCATATACGTTTTGGTATTGAAAGTACCATTACAATTGAACTTGAGTTGATCTTTTGGTGGAGGTTTCCAAGAGTAATTTCTAGATTCAAGAGGGAAGTCAATTCTTGAGTTAGAAGAGATTCCAAGTCATCTTTTATGACATTCGAAGCTTTAATTACTAATGGTGTCCGAGGGAGAGGATGGAATATGTCGTTTAACTGTGTTATTAATGGGACATTTAGTGTAACCAAAAATAATATAAAATGAGATAATTTATGAAGTTTATATTATAATTTGTATAATAAGATAAAAAATAAATTATTTTTAGAGATTTTTAAAATATTTTGACGTTTTATTATACATCAAATCTTTTTTTATAGGCATAGGCAGAATGTGTAAAAATCATGAAGAAGTTGAGTACAAGACAAAAAAAGGAAATGTACCGTGTTGTTTTATAATACAGCACATAGATGTATATATTACAAACTTGGCATACTGAATGGAAAAGCATATATTTTTTTGTTTTTTTTTTGTGGGAGGGGGGGATGCGGGAGAAAGATTTTAATTTAGACCAAGTTAAAACGCATGGGGAAAGAGAAGACACAGAATAAAAACAGGAAATGTACGATGCTATTATTTATTAAAGCACATAGATATTGTATTACAAACTTGAGCACTGAGCGGAAACTAAGCATATTTACGTCATTAACAGTCATTAATTCATCCATATGATCACTTGGATAAGAAAAGAAAGCGATTGAAGTAGGTTGATCGGATAATGTCAAGGAGAAGGGGGTATTTTAGAAGTATATACACTGTTGGCAC
>QLOD02000038.1:17683819-17697688 GCA_003260245.2 Sideroxylon spinosum | reverse complement strand
GGCATGTACTCATAGATCAATATCCTCTCGTCTTCTTGAATGCAACAACCCAGAAGTCTAACAAGATTACGATGTTGAAGCTTAGAGATTAATATAACCTCATTCTTGAACTCATCTAACCCTTGTTGAGAGTTTTTAAGAAGCCTTTTAACTGCAATTTCTTGTCCGTTATTTAGTATACCCTGTAATCAATATATTTTGAGTTAGATATACAAAGCACATGCAATTAACACTTTTTTAACAATTTTTTGATAATTGGGAAAATTAAATAGTAAGAGAAAACATTGCAAAATGTTTTACTGATTATTAAACTTCATTCTAATTTGTTGATTGCACAATTTAGGCCATAAGAATTTTTTTAGCATTAGTTATATATATATATATATAAGACAGTAAAAATTTTGTAGCTCGCAAAGAAAACCTATATTACCTTATAAACAGGTCTAAAACCACCTTGCCCAATCTTATTTGTATCAGAGAAGTTATTTGTAGCAATTCTTATGCTTGAAAAATGGAAGAAAGGCAACTCCAAATCCTTTTTCCCATAGTTGTGTTTGTCGTCAAAAATTGCTAATTTATTTTTCAATTCAAACATTAATGACTGCATCCCCTGCTTCATCCCATGTTTCCCTGCTTATTAGAAAGTTTAAATTATCTATGAGTAGCATGGCTTGGAACTATATAGATATCTATCTATAATAACCAATATTGTATGACAAAGATGCAACTATATAGTACCTTTACCACTGCGGTTTCTCTTCAGATAGCAAAATAAGAAGAGCAAAGCAAGAACAAGCACAGAAGTTACTGGTCCAGCAATGATTAACCAAAGCCACCTCTTTGTCCGATTGTCGGCTGCTCGAGGTGATATAGGTTGAATAGTCTCTATTACAGATTGAGGGGAGAAATCCAAGATTAGTTGGAGGAGCGTATATATTTATACATGCATATAGATGTATATAATTGTGTCATGAATTGTATCCAGGAAGAGTCCAGTCATCTGAAAAAAGAGAGATTAATCAATAGGAATTAGCTCAATTACCTTTTACAGTGCCATTTCTAAGGTAAAAGGAAGCATCTTGGAGTCCTTCCTGCCCACGAAAAAGCGTGCCTCGATAAAATATGCAACCCGTTCCATCGTCATGGCGAGAAGCATAGCCGTCACAGGAACAATTTTGTGTACATATAAACTTGCAATCACTGATTCCCAGAGTGTCATCGTCCAAGTAATCTATGAATTCCATGATTCCAGCCGTCAAATTGAACACATGACGACCTGTCCCGCACGCGGTTATCTCTGGATTCGCACACCCCTTATTCCTCAAGCTCAAGCTGTCATCATCGCAGTTGGTTACTTTAATGGCATATTTATTATCAAATGGGGCTATGTTAATGTTTCCGTCGGAGTTTAGCTGAAACATTAAAGGAAGCTCGGTTGTATAATTGAAATAGCTCTGGCTCTCATTCGAGAAGTAAGAGAAATTGATTTGGCCGATATTATTAGAATATTGGCTCACATTAACTAAAAAATTCAACAAATACGATTCATTGGTTAATGGGAAGTTTGTAAAATTGTGGCCGTTCCACAAACCACTGCGCCAGTAAAAACAACACCTCTTTCCCAGATAACAAGCTCCTTTGATTTGTTTGGATCGACACCTGAAGTAAAACCCTTTCTACCAGAATGATCTGGATCCAATGAAGTGAGAAACCGATGCTCGTCCGCCGCCTGCCCTGAAGCCGATCGGAAAACTCCTAATTTCATGCCTGGTAGCCACGTGTCAAACGGGTAATCAAAACTTTGCCACACCATATGATCTCCTACCCACAAAACCAAATTTCCAGTGTCGAGTAGGGTTGCCTTGGTTGTGTTACTACTACTTTTGTTACTAGCAGCAGTAGCAGGGTACTCTGTTTCTGCATCATATATAGTGAAAAGGTGGCCCAAATCATCACTAAGCACCATTTTCCCATCTTGGGTGATTTTAAATTGTCCAGATTCATCTTCCAAGGGATTATCAAGATTGGCAACCCAAATCACCTTATCTAACGGCCTGTGTTTAATTCCGAAATAGCGGCCGGAATCCCCTATGTCAAAGAACTGCAACAAGAAAAGATTGTTCGTAGACGCTCTGAACTCCCATTCTCTCAATACCTGTTCAACTCTAATTGTATCTTCAGCAAGCGAAACTGGGATGCGAAAGAACCTAATATAAACAACAAAATAAGAAAGAATTATAGTCAAGAAGCGGCAGTTTGTCGACCTTCTCATCATAGCCATCCTCCTTGAGATTTTGCAGAGAAAGAGAGAGAGAGAACCATTAATTTTAGTCTGTGAATTTAGTGACTCGTATGGTTATCGCTACCCTGGTGATGAATTGGCTGAGCTTTATGGATTGGCAAAGAAGTTTTGGCATTACTATGCAAGGCCAAGGTTCAAGTCTAAGTGTGGCAGCTTTGTTTCAATACGTAATGCAGATGGTCTACCCCTTAATTGGAAAATTCAAACAAAACTCGAATTTCTTACTTATTTGGATTAACTTAAGTCAAGGTCAAATTTGAAGGCCAGAAGGATTTTGATTCTAAACCTGTGCTAATAAGTCGAAGAATTCAAGTTCATATTGAAGACTTTTTGGTTTATATATTTGTAATTGGAAAATTAATGAACAAAATAATAATTTCAAACTTGTACTTTTAAACATCTGGTTAAGGTATCGAATTTATACGTTGCAAAGATTTCCTAATTTACAAGGAGGTTCGAATTACTTTGAGAAAATTTTTCAATATTCAAGGAGATTGGAAATGTTTTTCAAAATTTTAAAAGGGTTCCTAATCCTCAAAACGATGTATCCGTTCAATTTAAAATGGACATTCATAATAAAGTTATAATTACAAAAGGATTGTTGCTACATCATTCTGAATAAATATCTAGCAAAAGTTCTTTCTATCAATTTTTTTCCTCAGCAATATATATCATTTATTTGCCTCTTTGGTTGCATTTGAAACACCAACTGTGGAGAGAGAGAGAGAGAGAAAAAAAGTAGAAGAGAAAATAAGGAAATTAAATTAAAAAATTAAAATTTTTTTTGGTATACTTAAAACAAATAAATAAAAATTTATTAAAAATTATTTTATTTATTGATGATTCTATATACTTCTCTCAACTTTCAAAACACATGATTAACAATTTTTTCAAGGTAATGTTGATATTAACAAGCACACCACGTGGTGAAGCTGTAATAATGTGAGTGCATGCCAAAATATGATAGAAAGTTGCATGGCAATTTTGGCCGAATGGCATGGGCTTTTGTTTGGCAATCCAAACAAGAAAGCAAGTTAGTCTTCAAGTTTGGCACATTCTAATTAACTTTTCAATCCTGACCCCGCCCCCAGAGGACTACATTGACACGTGGACCACTCCAAGCACAACTGAAAGCAACCAAATTTGAAGCAGCCTCTTTGTTTTCTTTCTTTGGTTTGTCAATCGGGGACTCTTTCAGTTATAGTCGAGGTCAGATGCCCCATCTATGAACCATTGCGTGCACGCCACGCGGATACAGAGGTATGCAGGGGAAGACACCTCATCAACAGTCTTAGGAGGTGTTTGATTTACTTAAAAAACTCTAACTTTTATCAATTTTTTTTATTTTTTTAATTAAATTTTATCATATGTTATTTTTATTCTAATTATTTATTTATTTTTTATCATCCAAACACTACCTTAGTATGGGTTTAGACATTGAAGGACACGAATTGTGATAGGCCGATGATTTTGTTTCTATATTGGGCAATTTGGGTTCAGACATTGAAGGCACTAGTTGTGATAGGTCTCATGGGTGCCAATACTTCTAGGAAAGATAAATGAAGTAACATAAACCGGCAGGTAAACATTGAATGCATTAAAAATTATATTTTCAAATCTGGATTGGTCACTTATGCTGGTTTCAAGGTATAACCACTAATTGGGCAACTCTACAGCAAAGATTTTCCTCATCTGCAAGAAAACATAAAGAGTTTAAGCTATCCAACCTGACATACATAAACCAGGATGCTAATTAATTAATAATTAATTCAAATTTCACATATCATATTTTTTTGTAAATTCATTCCTTATTCAGGTTCAACCAATGTTTTCTAAAATTATGCAAAGAAAAATTAGAATTTATTATTGTCATTAAAAATACAAAGAACCGTTGACAAAGAAAATAAATAATATATATTATCTGGAAATCAAATTTTCAAAGCATAAAAATTTCAGTACTTAAAAAAAAAAAAAAAAAAAAGAGAATTGGAAATATAAATTTAAAGTAAAAAATAAACTTCATTCTAAATTAATCGATGATTGCAACAAGCAAAAGGAATCCGCACAAGCAATAGAGGGTAAAGGGGAGGGAGCTGAAATAAAACACAAAAAAATTTCCTTTGATTCTAAGAAAAATATACAAAGCCCTGGAAATTGAAGCAATATATATACTTGTAGCTATGACATAGGCAACCCTGACCCGCAAAGCGCCCAATCCCTAAATACGAATGGCCATAAAATAGTCAAGAGTTTAAATCTCTACATGAAATTAAGGATATGATTGAGAGAGAGAAGTCATTGATTTTTGTAAACAGGAGAAGATACAAAAAAGTAAGATTGGTCTTGCATTATCCGATTCGCTCGGACTGGGGGGAAGAAGAGAATGGGGCAACACAAACACACAACCAGACACAACCCTAGTGTTCAATCCTACAACTACTTGAAAAAAATTTATCCTTTCTTTTGAAATTATGTATGATCTTTTTTCCCCAAAAAAAAAAAGTTTAACAGAAGGGAGGAATTTAAAAAAAGAGAAAAAAGAAAAAGGAAAATAGATTCCAACTGAATGGGAGAAAGATAGAGAAACGCATACAGGTTCTAATAGTGGCCTGGTCGTTGCTGCTAATTGTGAATTCAATTTTCAGTGCCAATGATTGCTAATGGTGGTTCCGAGTTTCAATGTATATCATTTCTTGCGCTGGTGACTGTCGTCGTGGAGAAAGAGTGAAACAAAGGTGGGAGAATGACTGCAGTGTTTTTTGGGCGAGCGGGAAAGAAAAAGGAATAGAGAAAAGAAGGGGGAAGGCGAGAGCTTGTAGGGGAAGTTTTGCTATTAAAAAAAAATTAGTCACACAATTTTAGTTTCTGTTTTACAAAATTCAATCTCACTCATTGATTATAGTTTGTTAAAGAGATATTTTTAAAATGAGTTGTATTTTATTATATAGATTATTTAAAATTGATTTAAGATTTTAATTAGTTAACTATTTTTTTAATCGATAAGTTAGATTAGTTATAAACTTTTGTTTGTTAATTTACCGTTTGTTTGTTAAGTTAAAATAATTTACTCATTTGCTTAATTATTTATTAGTTAAATTTGTTTATTAATTGACTCGTAAACAAGCTCGTTTGTTGATCTAATTGGAGGTTCGTGATTATATATGCTTGACTCGAGCTTGAATTTGTCAATAAACTTAACAAATAAGAATATGCCAATGCTTGGCTTGAGTCGTTTTTGCTTTTATAAATATGTGGGCTCGGACAAGTTTTTGCTTTTGCTGTTACTGCAGAGTGTTCATGCCAGTGTAAACTCGTGTTGCATAACATTCATACCAATGTAAACTTGACCTTGTCATACTAAATTTATTTGAGAAATATGTAAATTTGGTCTCATTTAAATGTTAAAATAATTAAATTAAATGGTGACATCTAGTTAAAAAAAAATTATGTTAAAACAACGAGTTTTGTCAAAATCACTATTACAACAATTGTTATTTAAAAATCACATATTTATAATTCGTTACCTTATCCATTCTCACTCATATGAGTGATGCCAAGGTCGCGGGCATATATAACCGAGTGGTAAAACTCTGTGCAAGAGAGGCAAGAAATCATCTTTATTAAAAATTTGAAAAATGCTACGCCCAGGTAACAATTTGCCCATGTGTGTAGATTTAACTATGAATCTTATGTGCATTAACAACAACTAACATATAGATATACATATATATAGCAAAGTTATATAGGCAATGAATATATGATTATGCGTACCTTCTCTCTATTAATTGTCTTCGCATTTTTCATTCCATTATATTTTTCCGTACTAATGGGGGTATTTGGAAGCTCTAAGTTTTTTAAATTTTTTTAAATTTATACTAATTTTTGTCCATTCTTGTTTTCTCTACGTTTATTTTATAACTTTAGATTTAACAAAATTATATCAATTTTTACAAACTTTTATCAATATTTATCAAATTTCTAACAATTTTTCTAATCGAAACTAGTCGAAAGGATAAATGAGACCAAATTTGAATGAGTTTCTATGAAAAAGTTGGAATTTACCTTTCAAATGCCAAAAAATAATTGACGCATTACACTCAAGAAATTAATTAATACCATGATACTTGCATATATGTTTTTGGCAAATTAGTAAAGAATCCAATTCCGGATTTGGTAGCAGGAGCAAAAGGCAAACTAAGCAAATGAGGTTATTTTGCCGACTCTATTATGATATTGATAAGTAAATGCATCTAGAAATCAGCTTCTTTTATCGTTTGATAATGTTTTTCTCTCGTTAAATTATATTTAAAGTTTACCATTTGGCTACCAATTGTATAATTAATACTTTACAATATATAGTTTTAATTGTTAAAACTAGAAACGTAATACACGGACCAAAATGTGACCATTTGTGGTGAATATAAGGGTGTGCAATATCAAATTCGGTTTGGATTGGCCCAGAATTTGGAACCAGCCGATTTTGACAATGTTATATTTTGTATAGAAAAAATCAAGATAAATCGAGTTATATTGATTCAGGTCTAGAAATTTGTGAACCTAAAATTGAACCAATAAAAATTTAGTTGACATTTTGGAGACACAAAATGAACTAAATCTCTTACAGAGCGGATCCAATTCAAAGAGATCAATTAGTTTAGTTTTCAAATTCTTCAAGTACTTTGCACATCTATATTTAACATTTATTTTAAATGTAAGACAAGAGTAGAACTAGAATATTGTTTGTTAAAAGGCGTTGATAATTTATAAACATAACATATTTAGTCTAAATATATTTGCCACTTTGAACATGTTTAAAAATCAAATTTTAATAATAGAACAGCTATACTTTGCAACCACTTGCCTTGAGTGCATTTAGCACGGCGTTAAAAATTAAAAAAAAAAATAGTAAATGTTAAAGACATTGCTAACCTTTTATTTTTATAATGTCTCACTTCTTTTATTCCACTCTCTGAATAGCTAATGTTTAACTCTTTATGGTCTTGTGGCCTTGCACCTAAGACGTGTAGTTGCTAAGTTTAGGTGTTCTATTACTAAAAAGCTAATATTTAACTCTTCATGGTCTTGTAGTATGGATAAGAAAAGAGTGGAGAAAGGTTCATTCCCTTGAGTAGGACATCCCGTTATTTTGAATATTGATGAGATCCGAGTGAAACAATGAACAGCACTAAGAAAACAAACTTGTTTTGCTTCAAATCCATAGCTTACCATTTGATCCAATGACTTATATAGGAGATGTTGGCAAATGGTTAAACTATGAAATGGGTAAAATAATATCTAAGGTCCAGATTATGTAATAATGTTGACGTAGCTGCAGACAAATTCCTGGACCAGTTGGATCATCAAAAACCCATGAAGGCTTGCGAAAATTAGTGGGACCGACGATGTGGCAACTGGGGTTATGGCCACCATGATGGGTGTTTTCATCTCAAATATTCTCGACAGGAAGACAAGATAAATTAGATATATTTATTTAGATATTGAGAATTTGTTGGGGAGGTAATTTTATTTACTTTCCTTAGATAATTTTATTTTGTTTTCATAGATAGTGAGATTTTATTTTATGTTAGGGTTAGGGAATTATATAAACCACTTTATGTTATTTTGTCGGGATCATTATTTATTCTTTATTTTCAAAAATACAAAACCCTAGACTTCTGTTTGAATTTTCTCTCGATTCTTTTGGTGGATTTGAAGATTTTGGTTTTGTCATTAAGCAAGTCAATTTATTTTTACTTTACGCAACATCATGTTACTTCACTAATAGCATAGATAACTATGAATTTATGTATATGGATATCCTGCTAAAAAGACTCCCCATTCTATGTTTCAAATTTGGTTAGGTGATTAAATAGTAGAAAAATACCATTTCACATGTTCACATGCTTCCCCAAAACTCAAAACAACGATTCCAAAATATTTCTAATGGCTTTGATTTATGATGTACTGCAGGATATTTATACCGGTGATCCATCTATCAGCGAACAAAGAGTCAAGTTTTATGCTAAAATTTTGCAATGGTTTCTTCACTTCAAGGTCCCTACATAGGTTTTTGCCTATTCTTACCTGGTTCGTAAGACTTATTCACAAGCCCGAAGTTTACTCTCTAGGTATAGTGGGGAGATGACTCATCACCAAAATAAAAGAAGTACAAATTGCTCATGAAACATAATAAAAATATGATCCATCATGTTTTACAAATGATTCTTAATATAAACAACTTGTGGAGATATATATTAAAGTACTTGAGCAATTTCTTCATTGATGCGAATACTAAGTTTCGAATCTAGTAATGCTCATTTTGTTACATTTGTTCCAAACTTGCACCAAACATATGAAATAAAAATCAAAACAAAGAAAAGGGTCATGAAAGAAATAAGTTGGCTAAAGTAGAAAAGTTACACGAGTATTGAATCTAAACCTCTATTAGACTATGAATTTGTGACAAGAAATCAACCATCAAGTTATATCAAAGGAATACAATTTTAAAGAAGAAAATTTTTTAGCAACAACAGACCAAAACATTCATTCTACTTTTTTCGACATTTATTACACATATTGACCATAAGAATATACTGAAAAGCTTGCATGGTCATATGATCTATCTTACACAATACACAATAATAAATTTGTTTATGAAAGAAAACATTAGTCTTCCTATATATATATGACAACAATGTCATCGACCCCCTACTTCAGTAATTGTTATATCAATTAAAGAACTAGATTTTGAAATTTCTGATGTAGAGGCATGATACGAACTTACAATTGTAGAAAAAGCAGGTTGCTTGGGAGCAAGTATGGCAATCATTTCATTGTTAAGCATTGACAAAACTTCAGAAATAGTTGGCCTAGCTTCTGGACTTTCTTGAACACATAAGAGACCAACTTGAATGTATCGCAGAATTTCACTTGCTGAATATGTTTCAGCTAAGACATCGTCCATTATCTCCAAACCCCTTCCTTCGTTCCACAAGTCCCACGCCTACAGTGATAGTTAATCATTAATTTTGTCCAAGGTCAATCCTATAATTGAAATAACAGATACATATAATCAAGTTGTAGTTTCACTTACATATCCAAGCAAATTCAAGGGACGATTTGGCTGATAAAACCCTGTGTTCTTTTTACCACTTATGATTTCTAGAATCATAATCCCGAAACTAAAAATGTCGGATTTCACAGAAAAGAGACCATCCAACGCATATTCAGGAGACATGTAACCACTGTTTGCAACATTCACCAAATTATGTTATTACAAAAGATATTATATTTGACTTGTATATTAGAGATTTTTCACTTAAACATGAACTGGCTTACTAGGTCCCAACGATCCTATTTGTATTTGCTTGTGATTCGCTATCTCCAAAAATTCTTGCTGTGCCAAAATCAGATATTTTTGGATTCATGCTATTGTCTAGTAAAATGTTGCTAGTTTTTAAATCTCTGTGAATAATTCTTAATCTAGAGTACTTGTGGAGATATAGAAGTCCCTGAGCTATTCCTTCAATGATGCAGACCCGCATTTTCCAATCTAACAAAGCTCTTCTTTTTACATCTGTCAAAAAATGGCATGAAAATATGAATACGCATCATAGACAACATAAAAAGAGAAATTAATCATGAAGATATCATCTCAAAGTAGAAAATTAGTAACGAACCAAAGACAAATGAATCTAAGCTTTTATTTGGCATGTATTCATAGATTAAGATCCTCTCGTCTTCTTGAATGCAACAACCCAAGAGTCTAACAAGATTACGATGCTGAAGCTTAGAGATTAATATAACCTCATTCTTGAACTCTTTTAGCCCTTGTTGAGAGTCTTTAAGAAGTCTTTTGACAGCAATTTCTTGTCCGTTATCTAACTTACCCTGTAATAAATATATTTTGAATCAGATGTATATACACAAGCAATTAACACGTCAAAATTATATTAACAATTTTTGGATAATTAAGAAAAATAGTAAGACAAAATCAAATGGTTCTTCCATTGCAAAATGTTTCATTGATTATTGAACTTTATTTCAATTTGCTGAATGCATAATTTAGTGATGTAAGAAAGAAGCGGAAGCAGACGAAGTGAAAGGTTACGAAGATGGACTTTAACTTTTTGTTTAGTCTAAGAATTCCTAGAAAAATAACATAGATTTTACAAGTAATACTTCTTTAATGGAATTTTTTACAAGCAAAGTCTAGTAAGCCATAAAGGCTTACAACGTATTAAATACAAAAAGTAGAACTGAAACTAGGCAACAGAGTAACGTAAAAAATTAAGAAACAAAATAGCTATTAACTCTAGAAATTTCCTAACTTTAGCACTAAACTAAATAATATTTTCCTAAAAGATATTTCAAAATATAAGTAAATATTCTAAAGTTGATCCTAAATAAAATAAAATTGATATCTAAATACGATTTTTTTCGAATCTCTGAACCGAGTAGTATACTTAATACATATTATTACAAATTTTATCCTACATCATTCTCCCCATGTTGGAGAGAATCCATCCTCAAATTCTAACTTTCATACTTCATTGATTTTTAAGCATCAAGATATGGTTTAACCATTAAGAAAAATAAATTTTTACCACAATATCAGTTGTGATCTTCACAAATTTCTCCAATAGGTAATGAATAAATCTTTAGAAAATCCATTTAAAAATAGATCATTATAGGTTGATATTATTGATAAGATTTCATTTGTATCTTTTTCGACAATCTTTGGGTCCTGATCAAATACTAGCAGTTTACTCCAATTGCTAATTTGAGCTGGGGTAATTGTTGATGTGAATATAAACTCATTTTCAGTAAGTTACTCCTTTAAAGATTTTCTTCTCTAGAAGAGTGATAAAAAGAATTGAGTATAGATTCCTCTTTTAAAAATTATAATACAAAAGTTAGAAGTGAAATTAAGAAACAGAATGACATAAAAATTAGGAAACAAAATAATTACTAAATCTAAAAAGTTTCTAACTCCAATACTAAGCTAAATAATATATTCTAAAAAGATATTTAGAAATATAAATAAGTATTCTAAAATTAATCCTAAATAAAATAAAATTTTTACATAAATATGATTTTTTGATAAATATTAAACCAAGCAAGAAACTTACTTAATAAAACATTATTACAAATTTCAGCCTACATCATTTAGGCAATAAGTATTTTTTTAGCAACAGTTATAAAGAGGAAGAAAAAAAAAAAAAAAAAGCAAGTGACATGGGTAAATTTTGTAACTAAGGAAGAAAACATAAATTACCTTATATACAGGTCCAAAACCGCCTTGTCCAATCTTATTTGCATTAGAGAAGTCATATGTAGCGATTCTTATGCTTGAAAAGTGAAAGAAAGGCAACTCCAAATCATTCTTCCTGTGATTGTGCTTGTCGTCAAAAATTTCTACTTCATTTTTCAGTTCATGCATTAATGACTGCGTCCCTTGGCTCATCCCATCTTTGCTTTCTCCATTATTCCCTGCGTATTAGAAAAGTTAAATTATTTATGAGTAGCCTAGTTAGGAACAATCTAGGTATTAAAGAGAGTTGCCGAGACAAATTATATTTCATTTCTTATGTGAATATATAGATACACTAAGAGATATATATGGCAATACAATGAATCCTAGAGATATAATTTAAGAGATTTAATATACACAATAAATATAGAAATTTGAATTCAAACAAAGGTTGATCTATTGCTACAAATAAGAGAACGTTTCGTATATGATAAAAATTTTAGGGGTAAAAGATTATAGGAATAATTATTATATTAGTAATAGTTAATGAGGTAACAAATTCCTAGTTTAGTTATATTATTTTTTGGAATTCTAAAAATTTTGAAAGAATAAAAATTAATTGTGTTTGAACTGATAAATTGACCAAAGGATAAAAATTAATATTTAATATTAATAAAATATTATAATACAATAAATCATCATAATGATTGTTATTTTAATAACTATTAATTTGAATAAAATATATATTATTAAAATATATAATTTTAAATAAAAAATATCAATTATAAAAAATAAATTTATCATAGATTTTTAGTTGTAATTAATTTCAATAATGAATTTTTATTTGTTAAAAATTATTTTTATTTTGATAAAATAGTTTAATAAAATAACTAATTTTAGTTTGTTCCTATAAATTATTAATTTTAATAAATTATATTAATAAAAGACAATCTAAATTATTATTTATGAGATATAATTTTTATTTAATGAAAAATTTCAATGAAATAAATTATTTTAGTAAGTAACTATTATTTATTAAAAATAATTTTAGTTTGAGAAAATAAATAAATTTAATCATATATTAATATTTCAATATTATTAATTTAATAAAATAAAATAAATCATTTTTATAATAAATTATTATTATCTTAAAATATTATTTTGATAAAATTTATTGATTAATTAATTTTAGTTTGATTAAATAACTTATTATTTTATAATATTTTTTATAATTATTTATAGGAGAATGCTGCCTAAAATTTTATAGCAATGCAAAGGAATATTTTATGGAGTTATGAGAATTTTTTCATTACACTCTATTGTCCTCCCCCTCCCCAATAGTAATTTACCACCATATGTGTAATTGTCACATTTCCTTCCAAACTAATGTAATGAAAGACAAAAATAATCCAATAAAATTTACTATCTATTACCCCAAAACAAATATCTCCTAAGAAGAATCAATTAAGTATGTATTGATCGTTTGATTTGCATGAATACTGTAAACATTCCCTTCATGTCTTGCTGGTGTAATTAATGGTAGGTCTGATAGATATTTATCTAATAAATAATACTGTATGATAAACATATATCTATATAGTTACCTTTGCCACAGCGATTTCTCTTCAGATAGCAAAATAAGGAGAGTGGAGTAAGAATTAGCACAGAAGCCACAGCTACGGCAATGGTTAACCAAAGCCACCACTTTCTCCGTTTATTAATCGTCGGATTGCCGGGCACCGTTTCTGCTCGAGGTTGTGTAGACTGAATAGTCTTTACTGATTGAGTGGAGAAATCAAAGATTAGTTGGAGAAGCATATATATATACACACACATATAGATACATATAATTGTGTCATGAATTGTATGCAGAAAGAGAGAGAGATTAATCAATAGGAATTAGCTCAGTTACCTTTTACAGTGCCATTTCTAAGGTAAAAGGAAGCATTTTGGAGTCCTTCCCGCACACTAAAAAACCTGCCTTGATAAAATATGCAACCCTTTCCGTCGTTACCGCGAGAAGCATAGCCATTACAGGAACAATTTTGTGTACATAGAAACTTGCAATCACCGATCCCCAGAGTGTCATCGTCCAAGTAATCTATGAATTCCATGATTCCAGTTATCAAATTGAACACATGACGGCCGGTCCCGCAGGCGGTTATCTCTGGATTCGCACACCCTTTATTCCTCAAGCTCAAGCTGTCATCATGGCAGTTTGTTATTTCAATGGGATGTTTTCTATCAAATGACAGGGTTATGTTACGGTTGAAGTTACGGTTGAAATGCCGGTTGAATGGCCGGGTTATGTTAA
>QLOD02000038.1:17495684-17511497 GCA_003260245.2 Sideroxylon spinosum | reverse complement strand
GCCATTCTTTAACCATGTTTGGGACTCCAAGGCTCACTCCACCAACTCAGATGCAGTTTGGTGACAGGGTCAACAAACAAGGAGGGGCATACAGTCAAGCCTTTGACCTAGTCCTCGTCAAGAAAACAAAACTAATATTTGCAGCTTGGAACTGCAAGCCAGAGAGAGAGAGAGAGAGAGAGAGAGAGAGAGAGAGAGAGCATTCCCCATCGAGGAAACATCAATCCCCACAGAATGAAACGAAACTCATATTTGCAGCATGGAACAGAATGAAACGAAACTCATATTTGCAGCATGGAACTGCAAGCAGAGAGAGAGAGAGAGAGAGAGAGAGAGAGAGAGAGAGAGAGAGAGCATTCCTCACCGAGGAAGCATCAATCTCCACAGAATGCAAAATATGAACTAACTCCACCAGATCTGCATCTTCACAAAAAAATGATGCCAAGTATTCATTCACTGATCAATCCCAGATAATAGACTGCTCAGCAGGCAAAAGTAAAATACTTTGATTTTGTAAAACTAGAGGCCGAATTACAAGTACCAGACACTTAAAACCATCCTCAAAAGAACAGTGCTGGAGATCACTTCCCAAAAGCTGAAGATAACTGGCTCTAACGGAAGCCAAACTATGAAAAGAATACATGATTTATAAAATCTATAACATATGATCCATGGGTCTCCAACAAGCCATAAATACCCTTGCTCCCCAAGGTCCCTTTAACAAACAAACAAACAAACACACACACACACACAGTCTGCACAGCAACCTTGGTTATTGCTTCAATAAAGCATGACCAGAAGTGACTCAAAACTCCATATGGAACCATCATAGACAAACAATTGGTTGAAGAACATGACAAATATGGTCCACAATACATTTACCTAATACTTGAATCTTCAATGTACTGTAGAAAATTTGGGAAGTTTAACTCAAAATAAAGAATCACAAAATAAGGATGGAAAAACATTATATATCCTCTCAATTAATCCTTCAATCCCTCTACTCAAATGCATCATCATCATCATCAGGAAGGGGCTGACTAGCAGCTGCGGCAAGCTCAGCTTCATGCCTGCAAGAGTACCACACAAAAGAGACACATAAACACAACAATTGATAGCAAGGTTCCAATTAAGTAGATGAAATTGATTAAAGATATATTTTAATTATCTCCTTGATTTCTAGTTAATTGCAAGCCTCAAAACCACATATCAAACTGCATAACAAGCCCACCCTAACATGTTCCCCACAATTATCATTTTTTTTTTATTGGTATCCATCAAATATTAATTAGGAATGGAGAAAGGGATGACTCGAACCAATGACCTTTGACCTAGATGGAGTGCGGTTTAATTATTATTATTTTTTTATAGGTAACCATCAAATGTTATTTAGGAATGGGGAATGGTCATCCCAAACCAATGACCTTTGATCTGGGTGAAATGGGGTTTCCACTTGAGCTAGCCCCTCACATCCATCTTAAAACTAGAGATGTTTTTGAGAAAATCATAGCTATTTCACTTGCAAGCATCTTTAATTTTCACAAGTATCGCATGCGGAATATGTAAACCTGGAAAAGAACTTAGCAGACATCTTGGAAGAAAAGAAAAAAGAAAGAAAAAAATGGATCCCCTCCCCCCCCCCCGGGGGGGGGGGGGCATATCCTGTAATAGAAGCCTTACTGTTGCTGGGCAGCCATGTCAATTTGTACTTCTGGAGGAGCAAGTGCAGGAGACTCAACAAAATGGAGATTGGGGTCCCTGATATTAAAAAAAATAGTAATAATTATTAAATTCTGCCGCAGTTCACAATGCCCTAAAGGATTAAAATTAATGCTAATATGGCATTACCCAGCAAGCTTCCTGGCAAGGTATAAGAAAGGCTTCTCAAAGTTGTAGTTGCTCTTGGCGGAGATTTCATAATATTGCAGATTCTTCTTCCTGTGGAATGTAACTTGCTTTGCCTTGACCTGCCTGTTCTTCACATCAACCTTGTTTCCACAAAGAACAATGGGTATATTCTCACAGACCCTACAGTTGCCGCAAAAGATAGACAAGTCAAAAACTTGGAACAAACCAGATATAGTGTGTGGATCCACATTCATAAACAACATATCAAGCTTCAGAATTTAGTTAATTGTACCTGCACAAATCTCTGTGCCATGTAGGAACATTTTTGTAGGTCAACCGGGCGGTAACATCAAACATGATAATTGCGCATTGCCCATGAATGCTGTAAACAGAAACAAAAGTTTAATAATAACAACAATT
Organism: Sideroxylon spinosum; assembly: GCA_003260245.2. Taxonomy (NCBI): domain Eukaryota; kingdom Viridiplantae; phylum Streptophyta; class Magnoliopsida; order Ericales; family Sapotaceae; genus Sideroxylon; species Sideroxylon spinosum. The sequence continues at coordinate 17,509,229 of QLOD02000038.1, read as the reverse complement.
TAATCAAAGGAAGCAAATTAGAATCATTCCAGAGACCATGAGTTCTTGTCTAAAGTGGCAACGAGCATGAAACTGATTTGGAAATATTTTTTATTCTTCTTTTATTTTTTATTTTTTTATTTTTTTTTTGGGGGGGGGGGGCGCTGATATAGTTTGCATATTGGTAAGGAAATAAGAAGAGAAAAATCGATTAACTGCAAATGATAAGATACCATTTCATTCACCCAAGGTATTACAACTTGAAAAACCTTCCAAAATTAATCGGAACATGAAGCATGACAAGTGTGTGTGTGTGTGTGTAGAAATATTTTCCAAATCAAACTACACAAGAAATTAGGTTTCCAGTCTCATCACTCTTGTCAAAGTCGCTAAGACCTAGGGAACCATAAACCATTCCTTTCATTTAAATAACGGAAGACAAATCCCAATCCCCACAGGGTTAAAAAAAAAAAAAAAAAGGGCTTGCATGGTTTTTATCACAATTGCAGACATGCCCTTTGATGATGTTGGCCAACTTTCGAAACATCAGTTGTAAAATGCCTGAGGCTGATAATTAACACTTCACCAATGAAAACAATGCAACACAACAGAGAACAAGTAGAGCCCCACTCCTCCTCAAATGCATTTTGAACTCTTGACAATAATTTTAGAGCTAGAGACCAGTTTAACCAAGAAGAAACTCCAGATTTCTTATAGATAACCGATGGAACCATGGCAACAAATAGAAGATACATCCTGTCCTGAAATTATAAGACTGCACCAAAAACACAAGGATTAACTTGTTATATATCTGTTACTAATAAAATGCTAAAGTAACTCCACGTTTATTAAACCTCTGTAGATTATAAGACTTTAAATATACACTTGAATCTTCTAAATATGAAATTCACCTTGTGGTACTGCCCTATAAACAGTTAACCAGCAACAGCACAGCCAACATCCCCAAATTAGGCTTCACATTAAGATAGACAAAATTGTATGTGTATATATAGGGTAAATTATACTTTGTACCCTTACACTAAATCTCACTTTGGTTCAACGGTAATAATTAGCATCCAAAACTTATGGTCAAATTTTAATCTAGCCTTCGGTAATCCTTCAGTAAATGTGAAGGAAAAAATGACAAGTGCATGTTTGATCGACATGAGCCATTTTTTGTCTCCATGAATTTGACGGAAAGGCCAAATTGAAATTTAGCAATTAAGTGTAGCGATTAACAGTTACAATTGAAAAAATACGGATCAAAGTGAGATTTGATATAAAATACATAATTGCAAAGTGTAATTTACTTACATATGCCATGCATATTCCAATCTACTATTACCTAGGCCCAACAAAGCAAATAAATAAGCTCCTCAATAAAGTTTTGATACATATAACAAACCAGATTACCCCTACCTTCCCATCTGCTGATTGAAACTCACAAACAGTATTACCAAACAGCAACCAATATTCCAGCTTCAGTATCCCAACAAATACATGGCTACGTTACCGTAGGTGACTTGTGCCATATCACCCTTGAAAGGGGCATTACTTTCATGCCACATTCTCTGCCGTCGTGGAAACACTCCCACCGCGGGCAAGGTCCCTTCACCATAATGCTCATCTCATGGAACAACCCTACAACGGCATTTCAAACCCATTAGGGATCTCACACAAGGATCAACTCCTTGGATTAGGAGCAAGGCCCAAGGACCATAACAGCAGGATCCCCTCCCCGAAAGGCCTGCAGACACATTACGACCATTAGAGACAAGCCAATTGGTGGTTAGCGTTGGGGGATTTGTTGAGGCCTTCCCTCAGCCAACCCAAGGAAAGAGAAAGTCACCCATGCATTTAATGCTTCTTGACTATTCAATACGCTCAACCAACACCACCAAGTGGCAACCTTCCATTCAATCTCAGATCCCAAAACTTCAGATACCTCAATATCTCAAACTAACCTTCGAAGATACGTCATTATCAACCGAAATCCTAATACCTTGAACTAACACCTGAGGAATTGTTTCCGTCGCCCCTGGTCCCTATCAATGGATATCTCTGATACCCCCAATCCCTTACACCTCCACCATGGCAAGCCCACTAACACCTGAAATTGTTTCCCTCGCCCCTATCAGTGGATATCTCTGATACGCCTAATCCCTTATACGTCCACCATCACAAGCCTACTTTCCCACAAGTCCAAGGGAGTATATATACCTCACCACCCACCACATTTAAGACAAGCTGTTACTCACCCTCCCACCAACTCTCTCCCCCCCCCCCACAACAAAACCACATCTTGCTCCAGGTTGCCCTATCTTTCACCTTGCTCACCTCCAGTAAAGTTCCTTCATAGACAACTGCCAGCTTTGTTCCCAGAGGGTCGGCACTCTAATCACCCACAATTTCAATATGCAGTTTTTATGTTAGTTGTAGTGCTAGAAACAACTGCGTGAGACTAAGCTTCACAAACACAACCACTTGCAGTTGATTCTGAAATCATGACAAACTCTCCTGACGTGAATAAAAGCTGCTTCTACAATGCTTAGCAGCCGTTAGAAAAAGGAAGGGGCGGCTGAATTGTCAAGATCCAATGACAAATTTGTTACAAATTACTCTTCACGGACTTCTAATATAGAATGTACATTCCACAAATCCTAATCGAATAAAAATGTAGTTTGATATCGGTAAACAACAACCAAGTGAAACCAAATGGTAGCTGGACTCAGAAATAGCATTCATTCATATATACAACTTCCATTTTTTTTTTTTTTTTTTGGGCCAAGTACATATGCACAACTTACTAGTAACCATCTCTAAGACCACCAAATTTCTCTTGCCCTGCGGTATCCCAGCAATAAAATCGGATTTTTCCACAGTTTGTGAAGAAGTCTAAAGGATGAACCTCCACACCAATGGTTGCTGTTTCAAAAAGAAAAAAAAAATAGTTCTCAAATTAATACACATGCAAACACGGAACAAAAACTCAGTGAAAGGCAATTATATCAATTTACTCGTAATCACATCTATTCACCTAAAAAAAGTTACAATTTTTTTTTCTAACATACAAAGAATCATACAGAAGCAAATCAACAATTAAACCTCAAGAAATGCAAGATTTTGAATTTTATTCGGAAACTTACGTTCATACTTCTTCTCAAATTCACCAGTAACATGCCTCTTCACAAATGTTGTTTTCCCTGCACCATTTAAAAAACATTCCTCAAGCCTATTCTCCTCCCTTCCCTCATGCAAGCTAAATGTCGACTTAATCAAAAATAACTTTCGCCAAAAATAAAATAAATGCAAATTAAAAACCCCCGAAAGTATAAATAAGTTACCAGTTCCTCCATCGCCAACAAGAACGAGCTTGAAGCTCGGGTAATCAACAGTCTGCTGACTCGGCAAAGCCTGCAACCACAAAAACAAACACAAACAACACACGAGTATTAACCGCATCGCTAGAAAATTATATTAAAATAAAAAAAAAAATTGTCCAAACAAACAGATCGCGTTTCCAAAACCCTAGCCCTCATCCGTAAGGGAGCACAAAAACAACGAGATCGGGATTAAACGAACACGAAGAATCCGTAGAAATTGTTCGAGAAATTGAAAGAAATCGAACAAGAGAATTACCATTTGAGTTTTGATTATTCTGATTAATGAATCTGTGAGACTTCGTGAAAGCTTCGGCGCGGCGGCGAGGTGCTGGTTGGAGGGCGAAAGAGAGAGGCGTAGCTTTAAATCGACGCGATTCTTTCTCATCCGTAGATTTTTTTTATTTTTCCTTTAAAAGCTACAGCTGCCGTTGATATTTCCAAAAAAAGAATCGACGGATGAAAGTGAATCGCTTCAAATCACTGATGAAAAGAGAATCGCATCAAATCCACAGCGGCCGTTGATTCGCAATATTCTCGAAGATTCCAAAAACTCTAACGCTTTGTTTCGGAAAGCGAAGGGGCTTTTCAATTTCTAATTATTTTTTATTTTTTGTAAATAATTAAATTGACCTTTTACATTTTCAATTTTTATAAGTCATAGCCTACAAAAATGTTAAATTATATTTACAAAATTAGTTTTTAAAAAATTATTTTTTCATTCCAAACACACACAAAAAACTGACTTTATAAAAAAAATTAGTTTTCTCTTTTTTTTTTTCAAATTAAGTCTAAAATTATGTTCCGATTAAAATTTATTGATCCGATACCAATTTAATATAAATAATTGAATTAAATTTAATAATTCAAATATATTTATTAATTTTAAAATTGAAATTTTATGAATATATTGGAATTTTTAATTAAACGTTCCACGACGAGTTGTCTAAGAAATTTTCCTCAGTTGCCTTCTCTCTCTTTTTTTTTTTTTTTTTTTTCTCCCCAAACTAATCAAAGGATGTATTCTAGAGATTCCCAGCGGATGAAAAATAATAATAAACAGTAGGCGCTCGATTGTTATGAATTTTTGTAATATTTTTTTTATTATTATATTTTTTATATTATGATTTTGCATTATAATAAGTAATATATATGCAGTGAGCTATTGTAAATAATAATTTAATTAATAAACATGAATTTTATAAAATTGATTGTGGCCAAAAAAAAAAAAAAAGATTTCATAGTGAAAACAAAAATAATAAATAGTTCTAATAAACATCCAAACTCAATTATTTCCTAAAATATTGATAACACATTTTAATTGTTAAAACGCCCTTAAATTTATATAAGAACACTTGCCAAGAAAAATTATAAAAAAAAACAAAACAAAATAACAAAACAAGATAAACACCAAAAAAAAAAAAAACCAAAAATAGAACACATGTCAATATTCCCAACTCTATCTCTCGAATTTTAATATAGGAGTATATATTAAAAAAATAAAATTGATGTTATACAGTATAAATTTGTCAAAATAATATGGAGATGTGTCATAATTTGATTGCTTTAAATTTAAATTTATATATAATTTTTATGTCATTAGTTTTCATAATATTATGTATTGTTCAAATGATTACCTAATTCAAATTGTTTCCTTAAGGTTTGAATTATTTTATCTTAGAAACTCTAATCATACTACTTCTAAATATTCAAATCTAACTATTATTATAGTAGAAAATAAATACTCTTATTAACTTTTCCAATTTAAGTTAGTTTGTACCAATATTAAATTATCTAAAATTGAATTTCCAATCAATCCAATGATAGACAAGATTGACTTAATTTGATTTATTTTCTTAAAGGGTATTTATTTTTTTCCCTCACTAGTTTTCATAATATTATTCATTATCCAAATCTTTACTCGTACAAATGCCAATTAAACAGGTACAAAAGAGTACCCGACTCAATTAAATCTGACAAAAATTCATTAGAAAATATTCTAATGAGATTAGAACGGGTTTGGGATTGAAATTTAATACTTATATGAGTTTCAATCGAGTTTGATATTTACCTGTAGTGTACCCAATATTAGTTTGTGTTTATATGATATTCATTAAGTACCCATTTAATATAATCTAATATATATTTATATATTTAGAATTTTATTTCTAAAATAAAATTATTTAGATTTAGAATAGGGTCATTTTTGGATCTTCATCATCTTTTGCCCAAGGTATATTGATCAATTATTATTTTCATGTTGCAACCCCCAAAATATGATTCAAACCCTCTCCTTCTACTCTAATTCCTTGACTGAAACTGTTGAACTCTCCTTTATGTAACTATGTTATGTGCAGAGTACTTTATTGTTGTTTAGCATCAATGCCATATAGATGATTCATACCATTGTCCTAATTGTTTGGCCACCGTTGTATAATATTAATATATAATTACTCTCTCTCTTTCTCTCTCTCTCTCTATATATATATGTATGTGTGTGCAAGCGTGTATGTGGGTCGGTTAGGATAAAATCATTTATGGATTTAAGTTACATGACATATACTGAAAAATATATTGATGAGTATTTTTTTTATTTTTTTATTATTTTTGTTATTGTTTACCATTAAGTTTTGAATGTATTTTTTAATATAATTGTCAAAAATTGTGGGGGTGGTAATTGTATTACTATATGATATTGTTAGTCATCAATTAAGGAAGAGAATGCGAATTTTAGGAATTAAGAAGTAAGCACAATTAAGAAGTCAACGTTTATTTTGAAATTTTTTTTTTCCGGAACATAAAAAAGAAAAAAAGTTTAGTTTGATTTTAGTAACATTCTCATCATTTTTTTGGTTCATTTCGTCTAATTTAAGTAACCTTCTTCTTTTGCACCTTAACATACATATTTTTTGAAAGTAGTTTTCAAACTTCCTTACAAAATTGTTGAAATTTTATTATTTTTAGCTTTTTTTTTTTAATTTGTAATTTTGTTAAATACATTTATTTTTGCTTTGTTTAAGTATAAAATAATGAATTCATGTTAGAAATGTTGAAATTTGTTTACATTCAGCATTTTATTTTTAGATTTTTTTTGCTGATAGATTTGATAAAAGAAAAAAATGTATGTAAGTAACATAACTAATAATCATGTGTTAAACTTAATTAGATTTTGAATGGGTTTTTGTGAGCTATGTTAATTTTGATAATTTGACTTGAACAAAAAGTGGAGTTTGTCAAACTTTGTCTTTCTTTTCGAATCTCATTAATTTTTAATTATTTTGCATAAGTCAAAATAATTAAGGCATTGTAACTAATTCAATTTATTTTTGTTAATTTTAAAATGACGTAGGGTTAGAATTTAGTATAATTAGATGTACACCACGTCTGACTTATTAGTATTCTATATAAGAGCGGAACCAACAATTGCTCAGGGAGGACAAGTGCCCACTCTGAAAAAAATAAAAAATAAAATTCTTTTAATGTTATAGGTAGAAAAAAAATTCTTTTGATGCCCAATCTGGAAATCATTTTTTTTTCTTAATATTGTTTAAGTGTTCAATTATGCCCATCTAAAAAAAGAAAAAGATAAAAATTAGCCCAATATCAATTGTGTCCACCGAGAAAAAAATTATCCAATACCAATTATGCCTATCTCATAAAAAGAAAAAAAAATTAGCTCAATAAAAACTTGAGATTATACCCCACCCACTCAATACAATTAAAAAATATTCGGTTGCACTTTGACCCTTTCCGTCTCTCTCTACTTCTCATTTATGTATTTTATAATTAATGTTTACTCACATATCAATTTTTTGCTCTACCTAGTTTATAAATACACTATTAAGACTTTGAGTAATTATTTTATAAGTTTTAAGTTGATTAATAACTTTTTTTTAGAAATGTTTTTTGAGCATTATTTGGCTAAGAAAGAAAGATCACTATGTAAAGATGTCGTTAATTAACTTGTATCGCCCATTAGAAAAGTTCATATTTTCTCCACTTCTACAACCAAATTAATCCTTTTCAAACTAACAATTATTAGGTTCTTGAATTTTTCTACAAAATTCAACATGGAATGAATCTTTTTGTTGTAGAGGAATTCTATTTCTTCGTTGATGAGCTTTCCATTTTCTTGATTCCGAATTACATAATTTTTTATCTAGATTTGAGGGTTGAGTTGTTCTTAAAAATCTTTCGAACTTTTACGAGGTTGTACAACTTATATATTTCTTTGAAGATGACCATTTGCAGTTATTAATCTATTTCTTATTTCTTGATTGTTTCAAATGATTATTAAAGATGATGATTTCTTTATAGCAATCTAATTTATCGCTTCAATTATAGAGGTATGCATGTTCTTCATTTGAAGTAATACTTGAAACTTTGTATTCTACTTATTTTAACTTAACTTGAATTCTGGGGAGGTTTTTTAAAAAATTCTTTTAAATAAAAAATTATCGAGATTCATATATTTCTTAACAAATTGATAGATATAGAATACTAATTTATGACAAGTCTTGTCCCAAATAGCAACACTAGAGGAGATGGATAGGGTTGCTTAAAAACTTTTGCAAATAAAACTTACAACCCTTATAACAAATATGTCAATATGAAAAGAATAATAAAATATGGAGTGTACTTAAAAAAATCCAATACTTATGGATAAAGAGTGAGTGTTAGTATTTGCAATAAATATAAAGAGAAAGGAAGAGAAGCAAACATAACTGATTTATAGTTATTCGACTTCAATGTTGCCTATGTCCACTCTCTCAAGGTTTTTCTTAAGATTTCTCCACTAGTCTTTGAAGAATTTGTTACAACTAGCTTCTCAATGTGTTAGAAACCTTTTTCAAGTGATTTTATCTCCAAATCACTTACATTAAATGATTCTATCCCCAAATCACTCCACAGGTCTCTCTCAAAAAACATCTTTTGTTTTGGTTCTAATACTTGAACCAAAACCAACAAGAGCTCACTCAACTCTCAAAAATTAAAAGGGTTATAAGTTTTCCTCTCTCGCAATAACAATAATGAGTTTAGCACTCAATCAAAGAAAAAAGAAACTCTTACAAATTGAATATGAAAGATGAAATACAAGTATAAGAGAATGTCACTCTATCTTTGCAAAATGATGACATTTCCTGTTTTTCTTTATAAGCACTTCTTTCTTTCTTTCTTCTTCTTCTTGAATCTGATCCTGAGGCTGTATTTATAGACAAAAATTCTTAAATCACCGTTACTAAGTGGAAAGATACTCTTACCCTTGAAAGAAATTGAATTTCCTTGCTTTCAATGCAGCCTTTCAGATTCAGATTTTCTGAGATAAATTTCTAACCCTTTTTCGCCCTCATAACGTTCATATTTGTCACTATCTTAGACTAGTAACTTTGTAGATATATAACTCAGCTATATTCAAGCCAAATTTAAGCTCCATCCAACGGTTAGATCTTTAGATATAGTCTCCAAACTGAGACTAGATCTAGATAGCTTTTTCTTACATTCTGAATCTTCGTTTCCAATTAAAGATACTATTTCACTATTTTAGAATTTGAAGTAACTTAAACTACAAAATCAGAATTTTTGAATTTTTATATTATGAGTTATTGCTCAAAAACCAACACTAGCTCCAGAATTTAGAATTACATCTTCTTCCGTAATGACTAATATTCCAACTCATTTTTGGACAATTTTCCTTTAGATCAATGAAAATCTTACTCGAGAAAGTTGTAGATATAGAAGTGAAGTTTATTATATTTAAATTTTATGCAATTTAAACCGTTAGATCTTCAGATATCATTAATATACTAACATGTATCTGATTTAGCTATTCATCTGAGTTAACCTTCTGGTTTAAGACTTCATCTTTCTTTGATTTTCATTACTCCAAACTTTGAAATTCCTTTATTTCTTTATCCAAATTATGTAAAAATACGTGAAAAATAATATCAATATCTTCCAAACATATCATCTTGAACCTATCAAATTAAAATGAATTGTAACATTTTATACAATATCTATTTGAAATTTAATTGTGAAAATTCAATTTAATATTTGTTATCATCAAAATCAATTATAAAACTACGTTTATGAATCTTGGGTCAACAACTAGTACAAATTGAAATTGGAGTAAAATAATAAAAGATTTTGTTTCCTATTCCAACAATGATGAATTTTACAAGTTGGAGAACATTATATATCAAAAAAGTTCCAAATTATTAAGAAGACTGAATTTTTAAAGTCTAGTTTCAAATTGATGGAAAGCTTGAAAATTGAGAAATTCTAAGCCAAAAATAGACTGATGAAAGTTCAAAGAAGCTAAAACAATGAAGCTCGTAGCTAAGCCGTAGGGAAACCGAAGGTTCAAGCTTGTCCGAGGAGTCAAGGATGGTCTTAAGAGGGGACGAACGAAGACCACGAACCACATAAGTTTTGAAAATCCTTTAATTCTCGCATAAATTTTAAGATTTTTTTCATACAATATAGTACTTTGCCCCCTAAGTTTTAAAAATCATTTAATACCCTCATATATTTTTAAGTTTTTTTTTTTTTAATATAATTTAGTTTTTGCCTCTCCATTCAATATAATTTTTTTTTTATATTGGCCTCTCTTTACTCAAAATTCTGAATCCGCTTTAAGAAACTCACAAGAAAGGTCAAGGCAAGGTAAGGGTTCGAGTTGTGCCTAGAGCACCTTGCAGATAAGGCGCAAATAACCTAGGAGTTCGACCTATTGGATTTTTCAAAATCTGTTTCCTATTTTATTTTGGGATTAACATATTTTATATATATGCGTCTGTACTTAATATAAAATAAAAAAGGAGCATAATATAATCTTGAAGGAGAAAAGTTTAGTGAGAGAGCTTAGAGTTTTTTTTTCTTACTTTTCATTTTACATACTTTAAGTTTAAGTCTCGAAGGATTTCAAAATAACTTTTTAAGAAGTTAGAAAATTTTTTCACTTAGTTTTGGTGCATCAAGAAGTCGAGTAAGAGATTGAGCGAATACATAATTGTAAAGTGTTTAGGTTCAATTCTTGTAACCAAATTTTATAATTGAATTTATTTAAGTGGTCTCTAAAACCAGGCCTCAGGTTTTCTCTTGTTATTTGGTAAGGATTTCCCTATCATTAATATTGTGTCTTTCAAATTGATTGTTATCATGAAATCTACGAAGTTTAAAAAATTCAATAGGAGATTCTTTTTTACTTTCATGTGATTGTGAATCCTATAGTAATGTTATTATTCCATCATTTTTATTTATTTATTATTTAAATTTGTCAAGAATTTATAAAATAATCAAAATATCAAAAGCTAAAATAATTTAACAAAACAGCTAAAATAACAAAAAAATTTCATCATCTTTATTAATTATCAAAATCTAAAACCTAATTTTATTTTTTAAAAAATAAATAAATAACAAATAAAGAGCAGAAAACATAAAAAATCAAATGCTTTCAAAATTTTCGAAGGAACAATAAAAAATCCAATTATTTTCAAAAATTTAAAACGTAAAAGCCAATTAAAAATGAAAAACTAATTATTGTAAAACTATTAACAAACTTAATTAAAAATAAAAGAAACTAAAACTCAAATCAATGATATGATGATTAATACTCAAACCAATGATTATAATTGTGTTGTAATGTTGTACTCGCAAGACCTCCTTGACCATAGAACCAAATAATATTTAATAAGAATTTAGGCTATGTTTGTTTAAGAGATTAAATCGGAGGATTGGATAAGCAGTCCACTATTTTTGATTAAGTTAACTTTAGTATTGTGTTTATTTTACAGTATTAGAACTCCGGATCGGACTTCATATTTATCAAAATGGGGGATAAGTAATACCATGGGGAATATGGTATTACTTATCCCCAATCTCTGGAATTACTTCCCTCCAAAATCCAAATATTCAAAATTATTTCCTATAACATTTTATGTCAAATCACATCTTTTATCACACTTTATATCCTACCAATCAAACACTAAAAAATAATCTCACATAAAAAATTAATCCCATATATTATCCCATGATATTACTTATATCCCATCATACAATCCATCTAAACAAACACACCCTTAAGAATTTGTTCAAGTTGAGTTGTTGATGATAGTAAGAATCTAACGATTTGTTAAATTTCCTTGTTTTGATTTAACAATTTAGTTATAAATAATTTTAGTTTTGTTGACTTGTTACAATAAATTGATATTCCTTAATTTAGTTTGACATCTTTACTTTAAAATCATTGTAACTGTTAATGACTTGCTAGAAATTTGGTTCACATGTAATATAAAAATGAGTATAATGTATATTTTAAATTAGTTAAATTAATAGGTTAATAAAAAGCCATGTTATATAAAACTAAGCTATTTTAGGTTAATCTTGCTAAAATTTATTTATATTTATATTTACTTACTAAAAGACAAGTCATTAAAATTTATTTGAATAATAATAATAATACTAATAATAATAATATTATTTTTGTAATCAGAATATTCGTTCCAACTTAGGCGCATCACCATTAATCTCTGGATCCTAAAGTTATTAAATTAATTTGGTCCAACTTACGCGCATCTCTACTAATTTCTGAGATCCTAAAATTATTAAATTAACAAAAAGAATATATAATTTTTATCTAATGTTTATCAATTAGGCCTGAACCAAGTGGATAAGGGGGTAAACAAACTAAGTGGCCCTTAATTAAGGGCTAGCTTGTTTCTTCTTCAGTAATTAGAGGAGCATAAAGGGGTGGAGTGCAAAATATAAATATAAATTATAATATTATATTTTTAATAAACTATAAAATTATTAATGTTTTAATTGCTGTCAAAAATTTTGAAGTATCATTAAAAAAATATAGTTCTAACCTTATTGATTAACTAGTATAGCATAATTTTATTCAATCAATTAAGAAGGCATTATAAAATATTTTATATAAAAAGGTTAGTTTTATTTTAATTGGGATCAAACAAATTATGCATAAAAATCTGAATAAAAACTATTTTTTCGTAGATCACCAAATGTTCTAGATAATTTTTTTTCCTTTAACAATTTAAATATCCGATAAAATTTCTGCTACATTTTTAATTTAAAAGTTAGTTCCAAACGAGTTATTTGAATATAAACACTAAGGGTTTTTATAAAATTTTAGAAACTTGAGAGACACTTGATAAATCTAAAGGGTAATTATAAAAATTTATTTTTAATTTCATTTTAATTTTGTTACTAGGAAATATTAAAGGATTCGAAGACATTGATATCTCTCTCCAATATCAATCCTTAATATCAAATTGGGGATTATTAAATTTTAATTAACCCAACAATTCAGATTTATTCATATATCTATTATACAAATCAGCTCAAATGATTTGACATTCATATATGAAATGAACGATTGAGATTGATTCTTTTTAAATAAACGATTCAAAAAGAAAGGTTGGGTGTGGACGTAAATATTGTGCACCTATAGACGCGTGCCACACCTAATTATGCCACGCCTAATTCTTAACATAGTAAAACCTCTCTCCCTTTCAATGTTAAGGAGATTTGTGAGTTTGACCAAAAATATACGTAAAAATATGCGGATGTCAAAATTTTAAATTAGAAAATTGGTGTCAAAATGGTTATTCTAATTATAGCACAGGCAGCGAAGGTAAAACAGTAAATTTACTCCGCCACCTCAATTGAATTGACCCTTGTTGAGGGACGACATCTCAGGAGCTCTCCTTTGCGCAGCAGAAGAGACAGCCATCTTTCTGCGTGTTTCTGGGGTTCTCAATGGCCTCCCCATCCGATCCCTCCAACCAGTAAGTGCTTCACAAATTATATGCATTCACCTTCGATTATTTGTATATATATACACCTGCATACACACACACATATATGTATCTTCCTGTTTGTTTTACCCATATCAGATCCCCAACTCTCTCTCTCTCTCTCTCTCTTTATTCATAAAAAAAAAATTCTTTCTTTTTTATTGAATTGGGTCTATGAATTTGTTCTTCAAGGCAGGCTGCTGCTGTTAGGAAACAAAACCGAGGAATACCCGTCAAATTTCTGGTTCCCCTGGTTTATGCTCCTGTTCTTCCCCTCAGTAAGCAGTGGTTTCTTATTACTTTCTGGTTCTTGAAATTTGATTATTGTAATGTTGTTTAATTCGTTGTAACTTTTGTTGTTGTTTTTGTCC
>QLOD02000038.1:17393915-17405969 GCA_003260245.2 Sideroxylon spinosum | reverse complement strand
TTTTTTCTTTTGTTTGCCCAACACTTTTAAACATATATTCTAGTAGGCTTGACCCTTTTTCTAGAACGGATAAACAATTGGTAAGTATATCAGTAGGTCTTCATTAACCCAAACACTAGGCTCACTGAAGGAAAGAGATGAAAAATAAAAATGGAGAAAAAACAAATGAGGTTACACTGCATTATTGTTTGGTACTGCGGTAATGTGTGTGTTCATTAATTAAAAGGCTTGTTTGAATCTTAATCTTCGCACTCCACTTGCTTCTTTACTTAGTGATGCTTTTATTTTTATTTTTTGGAGGGGGTACTACAATGGATGTGTTCATCAACCTAAAGCATTGAAACCTTGACTGTTTCTCTTGGTTAATGACACTAGCCCTCTATTTTGTTTTGGATATTGCAATAGATTTATGTATTCATCAGTCTAAAGGCTTGCTTGAATCTTAATATTTTCACTCTCCTTTCTACTCGTGTGTATTCAAAATTACCACATTGGGTAGGTAGTGGATATGGGAGCTCTTTTATTTGAGTCAACTTCTGCTTCAGCTTTGAAGACCAGTCGTGTGTCCTGAAGAACTTTACTAGTTCTGTTCCCACCAGTGATAGATTTGAGGATATCCAACTTCAAGATCTCTATGATTACCTAGAAATTAAAATAGTTAATGTTGTGGTGAGGGCCTTATTGTTAATTGATTGTCAATTTTACAATTTGTTAGTACTGAAGGGAAAAATGACATCTTGCAGATGAAGTTAATAATTCCTTGCTATTCTTAAAACTCTCTCTCTGTTGGTAGAGTTCTCTGCTTCTGTTTGTTTGACATCCTGCATCATTCCTGATGAATCAATATTGAAACAATTGGAGGTAGTAAATATATTGCTAAATGAATCTTTTGGCAAGCTAATATTAGTTAAATAATCCATGTAAACTTGGTTGCATTTCTATATTTTTAACAAGTAAAATTGTTTTTTCCTTCTTGCTTGAAATTGTGTTACGCCAAAATGTTCTAATATTGCTTTAATGAGAGTCCAAAAACATATTTTCTGAGTTTATTGGTGCCCATAAAAGGGAACACTGTGACATCAAACCCTGTTGTGTAGTTTGGATTTCCATGGAGCATGAAACCTTAGGTGGCTTCTTCAATTATGAGAACGGTCATTGAAAATTATGTACACGTAATCATTTTTTTATGATCTGTTTTGCTCCTTGAGGTTAGTAAATCCTACATGTTCATAAAGAACATTTTGCATACAATGAATTTCTATAAAAATGGCTCGTATGGTATAAGGAGACATGAATGAAACATACCTATCAGGATATGTGAAGCAGGAAATGACTATTATTTTCCCTAGTGTTGTAGTGTATGTGGATCCAGACTCACATTGCAAATTTGTAACCTAGCTTTGAATGTTGATCATTTCCTCCTTGGTCACTTGTTTTTGGTGGGAAGTTGGGAACGGGTGGAGGAAAAGAGACTTCTTGGACTGTGGTAGCTACAGTACTTAGTTGTGAAATCATTCCTTAGATATTGTTGAACTAAAGTAGACTTCCGACTACTTATCTGTTAGTTTTTCCATATAATGGCACAGATTATTTATAATTTATCTACATGTAATGTAGAAGTCCTCAGTGACAAAAGGCTTCAAGATGTGTATGGTTTGATTAACTAGAAGAAATATGATCTATTGGTTACGCTTAGTTTTTCTCTTGGTTTCAGGTTTATATTATTAGGTTGTCACTTAATGTGAACTTTGCTCCATCTATATATGGTGCGATTTTGAGATTGCATACAAATTTTGTTTCGCTTCATTCGAAGTCTAAATCAGTTGATTTGCCAAAAGGGAATTCACCTATAATCACGTCAAGTGAAGTGACAACTCCAAATGCTTTCAATTTCTCCGTCATTTAGAATTTTGAATCAGTCAGTTTCCACATCGAACTTGAAAACGACAAAGAAATGGATGCACTCTCTTGCTCAATCTACACAAGTTAGATGTTAGGTATGTTTTCCCAGAGAGCTCGTTTTGTACATGCAAGTAAAAAGAAAATGTTTTCTCTACTTTTTGAACATGGTTATGTCCCTACTTCTTTTAGTACTGGTTCCACGTTGAAGTTGTTATTATTCTAGGGTTAACTTATTAATCCCAATGCACGATGCATATGGTCTTAATCCTAGAGCTATGTTTGGTTTGTGAGCAGTGGCAAATCCAGAAATATTTTTTAGTAGAGGCAAAAAATACATGCCGGCGTGTAGCAGTAAAGTGAGAGGCCAAATGTAGATTCGACGACCATATCTCGCCGTCAATGCTAGAAACTCCCAAAGAAATCACATCCAACGGTTTTAAATCGTTATTCAAATTCCGCCCTCTGATCCCCATCTAATGAACATAATCAAACCCAAGTGGCTTCTACCCATATCGCCATAAATTACGAAAACAAGATCCACATCTTGAATCCCCATACATCACTCTCTCTCTCTCTCTTTCTCCAAAGCTCTCCTTCTCTTTCTGTTGAGTTCTGGTTCACTTCCCCATCTCTCTCTGTCTCTCTTAAGCGCTCTTTTTTTGTTGAGTTGGTTGCCACGAAGTTGCACACATATCATTGCTTATGTTGTGTCGCATGAGATGATAGCGGCATCGGTTTTCATGATAAGAATATCAAGGTATGGGAGGGTCCACTGCCGCTAGAAAAGATCATAGGGCTATAGGTTAAAGGTTTTAGGGGGACTCACTAATGGACAGAAGAGCTAGGTGAAGCTTATGAGGACGTAGTCCTCGCTCTTTGGGTTGTTTCCGACCATCCGATCGTCAACTCATAGCCTGTTATCCATGGTTAATTTTTTTTCCCCTTCTTTCTTAGATCTCAATGGCAGTTGCCGCAGCCACTAGGCTAGCTGTGTGTCCGCCACAGCTTGTGAGAGTGGAATGAAAGGGAATTAGAGTAAAGGTTGGAATGGCATGTAGGTGGGAAATGGAATGGAATGACCATTCCTATTCCTTTGTGGTTGTCAAATTAAATAATGTTAGAATGGAATGACTTTTTTCATTTATTTGTTCGGTCAGTAAGTTAGTAGTGTAAGAACGGAATAATTATTTTCATTTTAGTATTAATATTAATTTAAATTAAAAAAATATTTCTTGAAGATGGGGTGAGGTAGAAGTGGTGGTGTTGGTAGATGGTAGTGGGTATGGTGGTTAGTTCTGGTTGTGGTGTTGGTGGGTCGTGGAATAGGCATTGGTGGTGGTGGTCGTGATGACTACCATTCAGTTCACATTTTCTCTCGTGATTTCTGTTTTGTTTTGTTTTGTTTTTTCTCTTATACTCTTCTATTACACGAAGGAATGAAAATGTGGAAGTTACCACTCCTTCCTTTGAGGAAGCGAATGGGAATTCCTTTCTCATAAGCAAACCATATGACAAAATGGGAATGGTCATTTCATTTGAATCTCTTCCCTCATACAAAATGTATAAATTCTAAAGGAAACTAAGATTTCCAAATCATCTTTGTTGATTGGAGAGAGGATTTTAGTTTCCAAGGAAACTACTGGATTAATAATTAGAGGCAAACTCTAACCGAGATTTAAATGCCAATATCTTGTAGTTGAATGAATTGAAATATAGGGCCATGGTGGATTAAAATGTGACAGCTGTATGACTTAGGAGTCGCAAATTCTGATCGATTCTTTTGAATTAGTTCACAAACATCATGAAGCAACTAATGAGTTGAGTCTTTATTGTATGTCTCGAAAAGATTAATTTAGACCCTTTCTTTATATTTTAGGCTCTTCTCATGAAGCAACAATAGTCTGTGATATAATGGTTAATAAATTTCAGAGGCTTGCAGGGTGGAAGAAAGTTTACGTGTTGAATGGAGCAAGAGTTACTCGAATCAAAAGTGCTTCCTCCAGTATGTCACGTACCTCATGTTTGTTTTCCCGATTCTAGCAGCAAGGGAAAAGAGGTTCAAGAAGATGGGACTTTCTTTGGGAGAGAAGTGTTGGTTTCAAAGGCTCGGGATATTCAATGAATTGTTTTTAGGAAAATAGCTTTGGGGATATTCTTGTGGGCAGATTAGATTATGGAGATGAGTAGTAAGTGCAAAATATGATAGTGTGTGGGGAGATTGGATGACTAGGTCAGTGGTACGACCTCATAGATTTGGCATGTGGAAGTGCATTCGATCCCCTTGGCCGAATTTTTAGTAAGGGTATTTCTAATACAGGTTTTTTTAATACAAAAATGAATAAGAAGTTTTTTTCTTGCACATATATAAAAATTTATGTTTATTTATTAGGTGATTTGCCACTCACCCCCCCAAAAAGAAAAAGAGTAGGAAGGGGTTACTTCGATTAGAGTTGTAACACACTTGTGAGGAAGGATCAAAACTTAGTTTCTTTAGGTTGTTTTCCTTAGCACAGAAATGGTAGCATTTTGAAAATGTTTCAGAAATATGTTGAAAATATTTTGATGAAATCATAAAATTATTAA
This sequence comes from Sideroxylon spinosum, assembly GCA_003260245.2. Taxonomy (NCBI): domain Eukaryota; kingdom Viridiplantae; phylum Streptophyta; class Magnoliopsida; order Ericales; family Sapotaceae; genus Sideroxylon; species Sideroxylon spinosum. Next base: position 17,401,484 of record QLOD02000038.1, on the reverse strand, counting down.
AATACATAAAATTTAGAAATAACTAAAATCTATCTAAATTATCAAATTTATTTTATTTTATTTTATTTTTTCCATAGGATGTTGGAGTTATTAATTCTTCTCAGTTTTAGTTAAAAAGAAAAAATTACATGTTGTGATTTGTATTTTCTGTTTTCATGCAATGGAAGTTTATTTGCTTATCAACTTGCGGGTATGCTTTGAATGAGTCACAGGAGTGTTAGATTTCTGTGAAGGCATTGGAGGTAATTACTTATTCATCAGAAAGTGATAAGGAGGGACGTATACCATACACATCTGGAAATCTATTTCCTGTCCATTATGCAGATAACCAAGGCATAGTTGTTGAACATTGTGAACATGGTTGTGACAAACACAGACCTGCTGGTGGATGCTTTCTTTTAAATATGTGGAGCAAAGGACTTTGAACATATTTTTTCACAAGTATACAGTGTGCCTTAATGACATTGATTTTCACTGCTACCCATACATAATCAGATTTCTCCTTGAATTTTCTGATAAAATACGTTAGTATCATATCGTTGAGATTCATTTATACCTTCTATGGATGGTGAAAATCCCACACCAATCCGATGCATTGGCTTTGAAAACTTTGGTTGCCCAAACTTCTTTGAAACCAGCTCCTCTGAATGGGAAAGCATTCCATTGGACTGCTTTCCATTTGCGACAATTTAAAACTCTGAATCTCTTAGTAACCTTGAGAGTTCATTTATTCACCCCTTTGCTGAGTGGAGGAAAAATTTTGGAGTTCATTAGGATTTGGTGAAGATGCAGTGGCTGCATCACAGGATGTTAATGATGCTGATATACAAGTTGATTTAAATCTTAGCAGAATCAAGGTATATCTTCGTGATTACTCGTGTATTGTTGGAACTGTTATTGTACCTTCCTCAAGATCTTCACTCTCTATCAGCGGAGACTATTTGACACATTAACATGCCTTGTCATGGCTCATGTTAAGCTTGCCATCTATTTACACATTCATTCAGGGTCTTTATTTTGAGTTTCCTAAAGCTTTGAGTGTTAGATACATGTGACAGGATTTGTTTCTATATAGTAACAATTTAAGATACTTTTTTTTATTCAAATCGAATATATAAATGCTCAATTTACATTCTGTCTAACAAGTTAGGCTACTTAAAGTGTTTGATTTGCTTGTGCAGGGAAGTCTATCAACACATGCAGGTTTCCAGTGCGGTATATAAATACTTAAGTCGTACTTAAGCAGATGGTTTGTTCCGATAATCTACTAGGAGCACTTTGGATTACACTTTAAGGTTTAATTTTGAAATTATGTGTCTTGCACGTAAGGAGAATTTTTATAGGCACTTGTGCTGATGGTGAGATTAGTTTTTGGTCTTATTCTAATGTTTTCTATGTGAAATATAGGCAGTTAAAATTGTCCATGTCCGATCAATTTTAATTCCAATTATGCGTGCAACTAGAAGCTAAAGTATCCTGATGCTTGCAAAGAAGATAATTCTGAAAGGTGCCTTTCTGTTTTACTGATTTTTTTCTTATGTCTTAGGATCGGGAAACGATATCTGAATGTAGCCACACAAGACTAAGAGATCTATTCTACTTTTCCTTCTCATGTCTTATTTTGTGCAAAAAAAAAAAAGAAAAAGCATAAAAGTCTAAAGAGTTGAGTGGATGAATAAGATAGTTTATAGCTGAAGTTAAGAAGTTATATGCTATTCATGAAGTTGAGAATTTATATGCAATTCATGAATTATCTAGGAAGAGCATGTGGGTCTGTTGACTCTCAAAGTATTCTTTAGCAGTTACCTTGCAATGAAACTATATCAAGAATTTTCTACATAATGGCTGCAGTTTAAGAAGCTCTAGCACGAACATGATGTGACATGGATGCACTGACTCAATGATTTTCAAAAATGAAAGACACCATATGGTGGGGACTAGACAAAAATATATATTTGTATTTGTGTTAGATATTAATACTTTATATGGAAAACATAACCCTTGTCAGCTCTCATGCTTCGATGTGTATCATGGCTAGGGTTCATTATGGTCAATTTACGGCCAAAGGTAGAAATAAGTTACAAGCTAAACTTTTATTTCCTTTCCATATTTGGCTGTTGTTTTATCAAACTGACAATCCTGCTTCTTTTGTTTTGTTTTTGTTTTTTTTTTTTATATGCTTTCGGTTATACTTTTATTGGATTTGAAGCACTGCTGGACATCATTGATTAGTTTTCTGCAGTTGATAAAGAATCTAGAGGTTGCACTTCCGATGTTCTACATTTTCTTCAGTTCAAAAACATTGTAAAAGAGAATGATGCAATTCAGCCTGATGCCTCTCCCATGTCCTTCACAGGAATTAGGTTGTGTGTGTTAATTCATTATCGATAAATTTCTATCATTCAAGAAGCGATCGAGTCTCTTTGGAAGTGCTTACTAGGGCTGATATGTAATTTATATGCACTTCTTTGTTCTAGGATAATATTCCCCTACCCCTTGATCTTTCTTTCAATTACTATCATTGTGTTTTCACATGTTAATTCAGTTATATTGGCAGAATGCTCCTCTTTTTGCCCAACCTTCTCAGTCCTTGACATTCAATTTTCAATGTCGGATCAAGGTGAAAATTGTTCTCTCTTATTTTGGGTGAGTCCTCTTTGGGTCATTGGAAAAGACATCACCATTAATGATCATTTATCGTGGTCTCTTGAACAGATATCAAGAGTTTGGATGCTGTTTATATGGGTTAATGAATTTTGTTGCTTGTTCATGAATAATTTCTCAGATGCTAGATATAGACCGATTTATTATTTTAGTCGATAATTTCACTCTTTGTTTGAAAAATTGATATGGGGTTTCCAAATTGGCAGCTAACTGTGTAGAGATTAAAAGACCTTAATTGGATTAGAAATTGGATTTATTCATTAGTGAGTTTGGTTTTTTTAAGTTTGGCCAGCCTTTTTAAAAAAATTTGACCTTGGTTTATGGTTTTTTCGCTTTAATTTGAATTTATCCCTTCAGATTTTTGTTTGTCTCATGGCTGTGATGGATTTTAGTCTTAATCCTTTGGTTTGCATTGCTTGTTCATGTTTCGACTAGTTTCTCTCTCTTTCATAGTCCAATGATCTTAACATATGGATGAACTATTCTAAATTAAATGTTATCCTTAGGAATCACATGTGTAACCTTTTTAATCAAACTATCTTAATTCTGGTTGTTGATGGATTTTAGTCTTAATCATTTGGTTTGCATTGTTGTTCATATTTTGACGAGATTCTCTCTCTTTCATAACCCAATGATCTTAACCTATGGATGAACTATTCTAGATTAAACGTTATCCTTAGGAATCACATGCGTAACTTTTTTAATCAAATTATCTTAATTCTGGTTGTTTAGCTCGGTTTTGATTTACCTTCAGAGAGGTTGTTCGTATGCTATAACTTTCCCATGCTAACGAGTGCATTAAGGTTTTTGTAGGTTTTGAAGAGACTTTGTTAGTCATAATCCTTGGTCAAGGTCTAAGAAAATTGGCTAGTTCTTTTGGTAACCTCTCATGGGTATCCTACTAGATTGAATTGTATTTTTAACAATCTATCCTTCAGGTTACAAGTCAATAAGATCTTAATTTCGACTTACTTATGGCCTCATATGAGGTATCTCTGATGGTACGCACTGGTAATTGAGGTGAGTTCCCGTAGGTTTTGAAGAAGCTTGTTTTGCGATGGTGGGTGAAATTCTGAGTAAACATGCTTCATCTTTCTTAACTATATGTATCATACATTACTTTAAATTGGATTTGATATTTACCAAACCTTTGAAGTTAACTAGATCTTGGTTATTTGTTTTGATTTGAATTAAATGTTTTAGATAGAGGAGGTCTCTTTGCAGGTCAGTTATAATATACTCCTCCTCTCATAACCATATGCATCGTGGACTATTCTAAACTGAATAAGATATACGTCAAAATTAGAAGTTTCAAATTGAGGTCTTTCTGCGTGCAAGTTTTGGGTTTATTGTAATTGTGCGATCTAGCCTTCACCCCTTGATCTAGCTGCACACTCACACTATCCTTGTCTCTTATGTTGGGGAGTTCCATTTGGGTTGTTGGAAAAAAAAACATCAACTTTTATTGTGATCTTTTAAATAGATATCAGGAGTTCGGGTGTTGCTTATATAGGTTAATTGATTTTGTTGCTTGTTCTTGGTTTATATAGACTGATTTATTATTTTAGTCAATAGTTTGGTCAATTTTTCATAAATTTTGATCATGGTTTCTGATTTTTTTTCTTTTTAACTTGAATTTATTCCTTAAGATTCTGCTTTCTCTTACGGTTGTGTTGGATTTTAGTTTTAACCATTTGGTTTACGTTGCTCGTTCATGTTACGATTGAATTCTCTCTTTCATAATCCAATGATCTAAACCTACAGACCATGAACTATTCTCAATTGAATATTATCCTTAGGAATCACATTTGTAAGTTTGTTAATCCAATTATTTAGATTTTGGTTATTTAGCTTGGTTTTGATTTACCTTTAGAGAAGTTGTTCGTACTGTGTACTTTCGCCATGCTAATATGTGCGCACGCGTTTTTATAGATTTTGAAGAGGCGTGGTTAGTCAAAATCCTTGGGTTAAGGTCGGAAATTGGCTAGTTCATTGGTTAAACTACTAGATTCAATTGTATCTTTAACAATCTCTCTCTCAGGTACAAAGTTATGAGATCTTAATTTTTGATTATTTATGGCTTCATGTGAGGTTCTCTCTTATGGTATGCATTGGCTAATGAGGGCCGGTTCTTGTAGGTTTTGAGGAAGCTTGGTGTGTGATGGTGGGTGAAATTCTGAGTAAATATGCTTTATCTTTCTTAACTATTTGTATCATACATTACTCTAAATTGAATTTGATATTTAGCAAACCTTTGAAGTTAACTAGATCTTGGTTATATGTTTTGATTTGAATTAAATGTTTCAGATAGAAAGGGGCCACTCTGCAAGTCTATTATATGCTCCTCCTCTCATAACCATTTGCAGCGTGGACTATTCTAAATAGGATAAGACATACATCAAAATTAAAGTCAGATGGAGGCCTCTGCGTGCAGGTTTTGAAGGTTCTTGGTTTGTGGTGCTGGGTTAAGTTTTTGAGTAAATTTGCTCTCTTTCATAACCATCGGATCCCAGCGTGGTATGAATTGAACTATGTTTTTAAACATTTCCAATTCGATACTATTATATTCTTCTTCTTCCTATAGTAGGTATACTGGATTTTTTTATGGAATCCAAAAAGTTATCTAATTTCAATGTAAATTTGAGTTTACTGTAACTGTGCGATTTAAACTTTATACCTTGATCTAGCCATGCACTCACATTGTTGTTGTCTTTTATGTTGGAGAGTTCCATTTGGGTCGTTGGAAAAAAATATCGCAGTTGATGATCATTTATTGTGGTCTCATAAAATGATATCAGGAGTTTGGATGTCGGTTGTATAGGTTAATGATTTTGTTGCTTGTTCTTACATAATTTTTTAGATGCTAGATATAGACTGATTTATTCTTTTGGTCATTAATTTGACTTTGCATTTGAATTACAGATGTTTGGTTTTGAACTTGGCAGCTGACTGTACAAAAATTAAGAGACCTTAATTGGATTAGAAATTAAATTTCTTCATTTACAAGTTTGGTTTGTTGGGCTTGGTTAGTATTTCATAAAAGTTGATCTTGATTTTTTTTTGAATTTATTCATTTAGATTCTGGTTATTTAGCTCGGTTTAGATTTACCTTCAGAGAGGTTGTTTGTATGGTATACTTTTGCCATACAAATGGGTGCACAAGGGTTTTTGTAGGTTTTCGAGAGGTGTGGTTAGCCATAATCCTTGGGTTGAGGTCAAAAAATCTAGTTCATTTGGTTACAAGTCTATTAGATCTTAATTTCTGATTATTTAAGGCCTTGTGAGGTTTCTCTTGTGGTGCACATTGGCTAATGATGGCCGGTTCTTGTAGGCTTTGAAGAAGCTTGTTTCGTGGTGAAGGGTTAAATTTTAAGTAAATATGCTTCATCTTTCTTAACCATTTGGATCATACATTACTCTAAATTGAATTTGATATTTTACCAACCTTTCAAGTTAACTAGATCTTGTTTTTTTTTTTTTCGGTTGATTTGAATTTAAGACCCTGCAAGTTGGTTATAATATATGCTCCTCTTGTCATAAGTAGTTGCATCATAGACTATTCTAAACTAAATATGACACATCCAAATTAACATTTTAGGTTGAGGTCTCTCTGTGCACAAGTTTTGCGGTGATGGGTGAAGTTTTTGAGTAAATTTGTTCTCTCTTTGATAAACTTCGGATTAGAGAGTGGTATGAATTGAATTATGTTTTTAAACCTTTCCCATATGACAATATCTTCTTCTTCTTGTACTGGAAAGTATGTTGGACTTTTATACGAAATCCCAAAAGTAATCTATTTTTGGCGCAAATTTGATTTTTATTCAAACGGCTGATTTAACCTTCATTGCTTGATCTGGCAATGCATTCACATTATCCTTGTGTCTTATTTTGGGTGACTTTTCTTTGGGTTGTTGGAAAAGAGATCACCGTTGATGATCATTTATTGTGGACTCTTAAATAAATATCAAGCATTTGGATGCTGGTAGCAAAGGTTATTGAATTTTGTTGCTTATTCCTGAATAATTTCTCAGATGCTTGATATAGATTGATTTTTTGTTTTCGTCGATAATTTGACTCTTTGTTTGAATTACTGATATGGGGTTTTCAACCTGGTAACTGACTTTGCGGAAATTAAGGGATCTTAATTGGATTAGAAATTGGATTTATTCATTTGTGAGTTTGGTTTTGTTGGGTTTGGTTAATTTTTCAAAACATTTGATATTGGTTTCTGTTTTTTTTTTCCTTTAACTTGAATTTATTCTTTTAGATTTTGGTTTCTATTGATGCTATGGTGGATTTTAGTCTTAATACTTTGGTTTGGGTTGCTTAATAACATTCCAACTAAATTCTATCTTTAATAACCCAATGATTTAAACCTAGAGATCATGAACCATTCTAAATTATATATTGTTCTTAGGAATCACATTAGTAAGTTTATTGATCAAATTATCTGGATTCTGGTTTTAGCTTGGTTTTGATTTACCTTCAAAGAGGTTTCTCATATGGTATACTTTTGCCTTGCTGATGAATGAATCGGGGTTTTTGTAGGTTTTGAAGGGGCTTGGCCATTCATAATCCTTGATTCAATATCCAAGTAAAGTGGCTAGTTCTTTTGGTAAGTCCTTGTGTATACTACTAGATTGAATTTTGTATCTTTAATATTCTCTCAATGTTTACAAGTCAATTGGATCTTAATTTCTGATTGTTTAAGGCAAGATGTGACGTTTTATTTATGGTACGTGCTGGCTAATGAGGGTTGGTTCTTGTAGGTTTTGAAGAAGTTTGTTTTACGGTGGATATGCTTTATCTTTCTTAACCATTTGGATCTTACATTATTCTAAATTGAATTTGATATTTAGCAAACCTTTTAAGTTAACTAGATCTTGGTTATTTGTTTTGATTTGA
>QLOD02000038.1:17334031-17350680 GCA_003260245.2 Sideroxylon spinosum | reverse complement strand
TTTAATTAATTTAAAATCTCATTTGATATAAATTTGGTATTTATTTAAATATTTTATTTTAAAGTACTAGATTTTATTTAAATTTTTTTTCTTAATTAATTATTGTGGATTTATGTTTATTTATTCACGTGGAATTTTCTTATAGGTGAAAAGTGAAGGTGGTGTTTTATTCGCATTGGTAGAAAATTAGGTGGTTTCCTATTGGGTGCGGGAGGAGGCTTGTGCTGATTGGGTGAGGGTGTAGGCAAAGCTTGTGTGGGGATGCTTCCTTGGTAGCCTATTTAAACCCATCCCAAAACACAAAATTTCTGGCCGAGAGAGAGAGAGAGATATAGAGAGGAGAAAGTTTGCTTATTTGTGTAAGAGATAAAAAGAAGAGGACCCTCCCACGAAATCATTTCTATTTCCTTTAAGACGTGCATATTACAAATCCAAATGTGTGACTAAGGGGTGAGATCGCTAGATTTTTACAAAGGAAGAGCTAACTTGAGTTCGTAGGAATGTTCTACACGTAATTCGTCTACGCATCTATTAAGGTAGATGAGATTAGTGTATAAAGTTTTCTTTCTTAATCTTATTTGCGAATCGTATGGTTTGAATATATATTAGAGCTGGTTATATGAGTCATGTTATTACTATTTTGAATGTATATAATTATTTGAATATGTACTTGAGTAGGAAGAATTGATCCATGTATCGGTCTTTTCTTTGTTATATAATATTTTGGGATTTCTATCCAAGAACTAGCACACTATTTTTATATAAAAATTATACTTAGAGATTGAACTAAATTTTGATATTTTTATACAAGTAAATAGACATGTAGAGGAGTATTCAATAAAATTTTCATATTGTTTTGAGTTAAAATGAATTTACAAAAAAATAGTCAAACTTGATAGATTGATTAGGATTTCTACGCTAGACTAGTATATAGTTTTTTACATAAAATTCGTACTTAGAAGTTGAATTAAATTCCAATATTTTTATATGTGATAGAGTATATTTAAAATAGCGTCCAGTGAATGTTTTAAATTTTTTGAGTTAATTGAATGTTTTAAATTTTTTGAATTAAAATTAAATTTATAAAAATTGTGAAAATGGACTATTTGGTTTGAATTGCAGTGCTAGTACCAGATTAGTTTTTGGTATAAAAAGTATATATGTAGATACTGATTTAATTTCTAAAAAATTTATACACAAAACTAGACATGTTAAAGAGTCTACAGTAAAAGTTTTATAATATTTTGAATAAATCTTAATGTTACAAAAATAGTGAAAGTTAGTTGTTTGGGTTGCGTTGCTACACTAATAACAGTTCGATTTTTGTTATGACAGGTATATATAGAAGTCTAATTAATTTTTTGAAATTTTTACATGTTAAACTAGACACATGAATGTGTCTTTTGTAAAACTTTCACAGTTTTTGGATTGAAATAAATTTTATAAAAATCATGAAATTGGGCTATTTTGTGTGGTCCTAAAAAGAAAAACCCTTTTAGTTTTCTTAAAATCTATGTTATTTGGCTACATGATTAGACTCTAAATTTTGTTTTTATGAAAGTAAAGTTAATTATAAGTATTTTAGGCTTTGGAATTGATTGAAAATGTTTTGCTTTCTATTTTACATGAATTATCAAAATTGGTGTCCTAAATTTGGCTACATGATTAGACTCTAAATTTTGTTTTTATGAAAGTAGAGTTAATTATAAGCATTTCAGGATTTGTAATTGATTGTAAATGTTTTTCTTTCTATTTTACATGAATTATCAAAATTGGTGTCCTAAATCCTTCTCTGTCATGACTTGCTCGATGTAAAATTTTGTCATCAAGTTCATTGTATATATTCTCGAATATGGCTGCGTTAGATTTATTTGATAGATTTTGTAATGAGAATAATTCTTATGGAGGGGCAACATGAAACTTAGGCCCGGAATACCTTTATAATCCATAAAACTTAAAAAGTAAAGGGAAGAACACATGCAACCAGATTTAGAGAAAATTTTGTGTATGAGATGTTGTTAAAGGAATTTGAAATGTGACATTGATTTTTTGATATTGGGGTCATTGAGGGTACTAGAAAAGTGGGTTCTAAAGCCCAATGGTCAAAAACCATAAAACCTGTGCAGGGTGGTATAACATAGCTAGTAGGCTAGAAACCTACAAAATATATATACGACTTGCACTAGCATATATTAGTATCAGAACTGTGAAACCAGTTTGCCCACTAGTGCAAGATAAGATCGATTGGGACTGGGGGATTAGAGACATGAGTACATTTGGAACACGGGACCAATTGTATCACACGACTTAGGTCTAGGGATTTAATGAGTACATCTGGGACTGCAGGACTAGTTGTATCCCACGGCTTCGGCCTAGGGATTTTTTGAGTACATCTAGAACTGCGAGACTAATTGTATCCCACGGCTTAGGCTTAGGGATTATTTGGGTTGAGTTCCGCAACCACAGACTAACCTTACAGAGTACTCGACCCATAATATAATATTGTAGTGTGTGTTGTGATTGAGATGATAGGTGATGTTTAGCATGAAACTGTGAATCCAAGACTAAGTTGTTGATTAATTTAAAACGGCATAAAGATTACGGACATGGTGAGATTATTACGGATATGATGAAATGTTTACTTAATGTTGATTATGTGTTGCTTCCTTGCATGCATTAAGGAATATAAACTTATATGCTTTATATAGTACACACGTGGTTTAATACTCACCCCTACAGCTAATCTTACAGGGGCAAATCTCGAGGTGGACCAATTGGGTGGCGTAGCTGATTTTGGATTCTCTATTTATGTCTTATTATATTTTGCGGTCCGATTTGAGGCATTTTTTCATGTAGCCCTTTTGTGGCAAGATACTAAACTTTTGGATATTCAATTTGAGGAATATAATGTTATTAAATTCGATTTTGCTCTGATTTACGTTGGATGTATGTTTATTTGTGATGTTTTTGTGTGTTTAGTCCCCACGTCCCCAGATTGTGATTTTGGGGCATGACACCTTTGTATCAGAGCCTAGGTTTACGAATACTGAGGGACAGTGGAAAATTTTACGATTTTGGGATTATGTGTTTTGAAATGTGTTACGCATGATTAGATTTTTGAGGCTTTAAATTTCAGAATCTAAACTGTCTTTTCCTTATTTTTAGCTTGATGGCACCAAGGGTTGCGCCAGTTGCTAAGGGTAGAGGTCATGGGCAACCTAGTGGTCGCAGGGTTCAAGCCGATCGTTGCTGTGGTTGTGGCCATGAAGCTCAGGCCAATTTGGGCCGTGAGGCCTCAGTTGAGGAGGTACATCCAGAGTTGATCTGTGAGCAGAGGTCTAACACAGGTGCAGGGTTTGAGGCCCCATCCACAGCAAGAGAAGGTGTAGTTGGACAGCCTTCGATTCAAACACTAGAGGCATTTGATCCTACCACTTTTATGCAGCATATGGCGGCAGCCATGATAGTATTAGCAAGGGGTGGAGCACGGATGGGATCTCCACCAACTTCTAACCAACCGTGGGTTCCTTGGAGTGCTTCAGGAAAATGAAGCCTCCCAATTATGATGGAATGCTAGACTCCGATGTTGCAGAGGGTTTTCTCAGCCTATGCAAGAAAATCCTCAAGGCCTTCAAATTACAGATATTCCAATAAGGATTTCTCTTGTCACGTTTCAATTTACTAGTGATGCTGCTATGTGGTGGAGTTCTGTAGAGGATTCACAAGATGTGGTAGCTTTGATACGGGAGAGGTTCCAGGAGTTGTTCCGTGAGCACGTTCTCTCCATCTCTCTCAGGGATGCGAAGAGGGACGAGTCCATGGCCTTGATTCAAGGGACCATGATAGTGCTGGAGTATAAGCATAGGTTTGCTTCTGTTTCCTTTTATGCTCCTAAGCTGGTATCTACTGAGAGGTACCGTTGCAGATGTTTTGAGAGGGGCTTGCTTGTGGCCATCAGGAGCAGAGTTATTCTATTAGGACTAGATGACTACAAAATACTGATCAGCAAAGTGATGACCATTGAGAAGGACCTAAATGATATCAGGACAATGAATGAAAGTAAGCAGGGAAAGAGTGTTGCCCCGCACTCAGAAAACAGAAACAAGAAGAGACAAAAGGAGGGACTTAGTGAGTCCTAGCCACAACAGTTCTAGCAAGGGAGTATGGCCCCTACTCAGTCCATGGGGAGGACATAGTCTCAAGGTCCGGTTATGTGCCACATATGTCACCAGCTAGGGCATAAGAAATATCAATGCCCGTTGAGGAATGCGCCAGCCAAAATTGAGTAGCGATTCGAGCAGAGGTCGAGATCACCTACATGTTACTCTTGTGGTTAGCAGGGCCATATCTCCAGAAACTGCCCTTAAGGCAACAATGCAGTAATATTTCAACAACCGGCACAATCCGTTTAGATTAACAGGTCGGTAATATCGCAGTCCTTCCAAAATCAATTTCGGCAGGGCCCACAGATTGGTGCCCATAATTTTCAAAGGACAGCTCAGGGAGATTCGCAGCAGGGGCGGAGAGGTGGAAGGCCACCAGAATCTCCCACTTAGGGGAGAGTATTTGCCATAGCATTGACTGATGGGCTCACTGAGCCCATTGTGACTAGAGGTATATTTACGGTTTTCTTCTCACATATTACTATTTTGGTAGATACGGGAGCTTCGCATTCATTTATATCTGTGAATTGTGTGTCTGTACTTGAATTATCTGTTGAATGTTTGTCACCGCCTTTGCGTGTTAAGACCCTAATCAAGGGATACTCTTAGTTGGATAAAGTTTGTTGGGGTTGTGTGATAGCAATAAGGATGAAGGCCTCGCTCACATGATTTTATTGTGCTAAAGATGGATAGTTTTGATGTAATACTCGGGATGGATTGGTTGATTGCCTACCGAGCATTCATTGATTGTTCTAAGGGCTGTGTGATTTTGCACACTCCTGAGGGGAATGTGATAAAGTTTACAAGAGACTGCTACAGTCCTCGGACTTTGCCTTCCCTAGATGGGTAAGGACGAGTGGACCTTTGCAGTTTGTTTGCTTATTTAGTAATGAAAGATGGGGAGCAGCGTATGGTTAAGATACCATGAGTAGTTTGTGAGTTTCCAGAGGTATTCCCAAAAGACTTGTTTGGCTTAGCACAAAAGAGAACTGGAGATTTCGATTGTCTTGGTTCCAGGGGCCGAGCCAATCTCTATTACGCCTTATCGGTTGGCACTTACAGAGCTAGCCAAGTTGAAAGCAATGATTGAAGATTTGACTTTAAAGGGGTTTATCCGACCCAACACATCTCCGTGGGGTGCGAACGATGGCATGCTCAGAATGTGCACTGATTATAGGAGACTAAACATAGTCACCATCAAGAATCAGTATCTCTTGTCGAGGACTGATGATCTATTTGATCAGCTAAAAGGGTCAATGTACTTTTCAAAGATCGAATTGAGGTCGGACTACCATCAATTGAGCGTGCAAGTAGAAGATGTCCCCAAGATAGCATTTAGAACTCGATAAGGCCATTATAAGTTCCTAGTTGTGCCTTTTGGGCTGACAAATACAACAGTAGTATTCATGGAATTGATGAACCGGGTATTCAGCAAATATTTAGATCAGTTTGTGGTCGTTTTCATCGATGATGTATTAGTTTACTCAGAATCAAAAGAAGAGCATGAGAGGCATTTGCGGATTGTACTTCAGACTTTAAAGGACCACTAGTTGTATTTGAAGTGCGAATTATGGCTCTGAGAGGTAAAATTCCTCGAGCATGTGGTATCTGGTGAAGATGTTGCAATGGATTCGTCTAAGGTCAAGGTAGACATGAACTGGCCAACACAAACAACTGTATTTGAAATTTGTAGCTTCCTGAGGCTGGCAGGATACTACCGAATGTTTGTGGCAAACTTTTCATGACTAACTAGGCCAATGACAAGATTGACTCGAAAAGGGATTAACTTTGTGTGGATGAAGCTTGTGAGCGTTCGTTCCAAGATTTGAAAAAGATATTGACAATTGCTCTAATGCTTATAATTCCAGAAAATGGATTAGGTTATGTAGTTTCCTGTGATGCATCCAAAGAATGGTTGGGCTATGTTTTAATGTAAAAAGGTAAAGTAGTAGTTTATGGGTCTAGGTAGCTAAAGACTCATGAGAGAAACTACTCAATGCATGACCTTGAGTTAGTAGCGATTATCTTTGCACTCAAGAGTTGGACGCACTACCTTTTTGGAGAAAATTTTGAAGTCTTCTCCAACCAAAGAGCTCAAAATATATCTTCACACATAAAGACCTAAATCTGAGACAGAGGAGATGGATAGATTACATGGAGAATTTCATTTTTGAATTGCACTACCATCCCGGCAAGGTTAATGTGGTTGTTGATGCCTTGAGCAGGAAGACCCATGCTACCTTAGCCAGTGTGGCAGTACGGGAGTGGAGGATGATGAATAGTTTGGGTGAGTTTAGGCTTAACTATCATGAGGCCAACAACCGAGCAGTGTTTTGTTCTGTAATGGTTCGGCCTACCTTGCTTAGCAGAGTTATGGAGGCGCAGGGTAATGATGTTGAGGCTAATGAGTATCGAGTACAAATAAGCAGTAATGAGGTCATACCTAGTTGGACAACAGAATCAGATGGAGGATTGAAATTTTAGGGAAGGCTGTTTGTGCCAATTTCAGTTCGAGATGTATTGTTGAAGGAGTTTCACCATTCCAAGTTTGCAGTACATTCTGGAAGGATAAAGCTGTACCAAGATCTTCGTCGATAGTTCTTTTGGGCTGGGATGAAAAGTGATGTAGCTGAGTTTGTGAGCAAGTGTTTGACTTGCCAACAAGTGAAAGCAGAGCATCAAATGCCAGCAGATTGCTTCAGCCATTGCCAATTTCAGAATAAAAGTGGGAGAACATCACGATGGATTTTGTTACAAATTTGCCTAAATCTCTCAAGAAACACGACACCATTTGGGTGGTGGTGGATAGGTTGACGAAGTCGGCTCATTTCTTGCCAATTTGTTTGACTGATTCTACGGACAGCTTGGCTCTGTTGTATATTCATGAGATTGTGAGGATGCATGGAGCTCCAGTTTCAATTGTGTTTGATAGATATCCCCGTTTTGCATCTCATTTCTAGCTTAGTCTCCAACATGCTATGGGCACAGAATTTATGGTCAGTATCGCCTATCATCCTTAGACAGATGGGCAATCAAAATGTACCATTCAGATTTTAGAAGACATGCTACAAGTGTTTGTTTTGGATTTTCAGGGTGGCTGGGAGGCCCATCGTCCATTAGTGGAGTTTGCATACAATAACAACTATCAGTCCAGTATTGAGATGACACCTTATGAGGCATTGTATAGCAGACTATGTAGATCTTCTATCTATTGGGCAGAGATTGGAGTTACAGCTTTGTTAGGGCCTAAGATGGTCTAAGAGACAACAGAAAATGTTAGAGTTATCAAGTAAAGGCTTGAGACAGCGCGTAGTTGTTAGAAGGGCTATGCTAACAAAAGGCGTAGACCATTGGAATTCGAAGTAGGAGACCATATGTTCTTAAAGATCTAACCACGTAAGGGAAAGTTTTGGTTTGGCTGTAAGGGCAAGTTATCACTGAGGTTCATTGGGCCATTCGAGGTGTTATCTGGAGTTAGCTAGGTGGCTTATCGCCTGGCTTTGCCATCGAATTTGTCAGGGGTGCGTGCTGTTTTTTATGTGTCCATGTTGAAGAAGTACATCCCTAACCCATCGCATGTTTTGGATTGGGGAGTGCTTGAGGTTGGTTCGGATGTCTCCTACGAGGTAAAGCCTATGAGGATTATAGATTCTAGTGAGCAAGTTCTCTGAGGGAAGACAATACATTTGGTTCAGGTCCAATGGGAGCATCATGGAATAGAGAAATCAACTTAGGAACGTGAGCAAGTTATGAGGCACCGTTACCCCAAATTGTTTACTTGATTGTGTTGTGCTTTCTATTGTTTTAATTTTCGACAACGAAAATTTTTGTGAAGGTAGGATGTAACAACCCGTATTTTATTTAATTAATTTAAAATCTTATTTAAAATAAATTCGGTATTTATTTTTTATTTTAAACTACTAGATTTTATTTCAAATGTTTTTTCTCTTAATTAATTATTATGGATTTATAGTTATTTATTCATGTGGAATTTTCTTATTGGTAGAAGGTTGAGGTGTTTTATTCTTATTGGTACAAAATTAGGTGGTTTCCTATTGGGTGTGGGAAGACGCTTGTGCTGATTGGGTAAGGGTGTAGGCAAAGTTTGTGTGGGATGCTTCCTCGGTGGCCTATTTTAACCCATCCCAAAACCCTACTAGTCTTTTTCCAAAAGGCAACACAAAATTTCTGACCAAGAGATAGAGAGGAGAAAGCTTGCTTATTTGTGTAGAAGAGAAGAAAAAGAAGACCCTCCCACAAAATCCTTTCTTTTTCCTCTAAGACATGCATATTATGAATCTCAATGTGCGACTAAGGGGTGAGGTCATCGGATTTTTCCAAAGGAAGAGCCAACTTGAGTTGGTAGGAACACTCTACACGTAATTCGTCTACGAGTGTATTAAGGTAAGTGGGATTAGCGTATAAATTTTTCTTTCTTAATCTTGTTTGCGAATCATATGGTTTGAATATGTATTAGAGCTGATTATATACGCCATGTTATTGCTATTTTGAATGTACATAATTATTTGAATATGTACTTGAGTAGAAGGAATTGATCCATGTACTGGTCTTTTCTTTGTTATTTGAAATTCTGAGATTTCTATCCTAGAACTAGCACACTGCTTTTATATAAAAATTATACTTAGAGATTGAATTAAATTTTGATGTTTTATCCAAGTAAATAGACATGTAGAGGAGAATTCATAAGAAAGTTCAGATTGTTTTGAGCTAAAATGAATTTATAAAAAAAAATAGTCAAACTTGACATATTGATTCGGATTTCTACGCTGGACCAGTATATTGTTTTTTATATAAAATTTTCGCTTAGAAGTTGAATTAAATTTCAATATTTTTATAAGTGATAGAGTATATTTAAAATAGCATCCAATAAAAATTTTACAATTTTTTGAGTTAGAATTAAATTTATAAAAATTGTGAAAAGGAGCTGTTGGTTTGAATTACTGTACTGGTACCAGATTGGTTTTTGTTATAAAATGTATATGTAGAAACTGATTTAATTTCTAAAAATTTTATACACAAAATTAGACCTGTTAAAGAGTCTACATTAAAATTTTTATAATATTTTGAACAAATCTTAATTTTATAAAAATAGTGAAACTTGGCTGTTTGGGTTGCGTTGCTACACTAATAATAGTTTGGTTTTTGTTATGAAAGTTATATATAGAAGTCTAATTAATTTTTTGAAACTTTTTCATGTTAAACTAGACACATGAATGTGTCTTCTGTAAAAATTTCACAGTTTTTGGATAGAAAATAAGGTTTATAAAACCCGTGAAAATGAGCTATTTTGTGAGGTCTTAAACAGAAAGGCCCTTTTAGTTTTCTTAAAATTTTTATTTTTTGGCTACATGATTAGACTCTAAATTTTGTTTCTATGAAAGTAGATTTAATTATAAGTATTTTAGGTTTAGGAATTAATAGAAAATGTTTTGCTTTCTATTATACATGAATTATCAAAATTGGTGTCCTAAATCATTCTCTATCATAACTTACTTGATATAAAATTTTGTTATCAAGTTAGTTGTATATATTCTCGAATATGGTTGCATTAGATTTATTTGGTAGATTTTGTAATGAGAATAATTCTTATAGAGGGGCAGCATGAAACTTAGGCCCGCAATGCCTTTACACTCTACAAAACTTTTAAAATAAAGGAAAGAACACATGAAATCGGATTTAGAGAAAATTTTGTGTATGATGCATTGTTAAAGGAATTTGAAATGTGGCATTGATTTTTTGATATTGGGGTTAATGAAGGTACTAAAAAAAGTGAGTTCTAGAGCCCATGGGTCGAAAGCCCTGAAACCTACGTAAGGTGGTATAGCATAGCAGTAAACTAGAAACCTACAAAGTGTATATACGGCTTGCACTAACGTATATTAGTATCGGGACTGTGGCACCGTTTTGCCCACTAGGGCAAGATGTGATGGACTGGGACTGCAGGACCAGGGCCATGAATATATTTGGGACTACGGGACCAATTGTATCCCACGACTTAGATTTGGGATTTGGTGAGTACATTTGGGACTATCAGACTAGTTGTACACCACGGCTTCGGTCTGAGGATTTGATAAGTATATTTAGGACAACGAGACTAGTTGTACCCCATGACTTAGGCTTGTAGATTATTTAGGTTTAGTTCCGTAGTCATAGACTAATCTTACAGAGTACTCGACCCATAGTATAGTATTGTAGTGTGTGTTGTGGTTGTGATCGAGATGATGGGTGATGTTTAGCATGAAACTGTGAATCCATGGCTAAGTTGTTGATTAATTTAAAACGGTATAAAGATTACGAATATGGTGAGATTATTACGGATATAATGAAATGTTTACTTAATGTTGATTATGATCTGTTTCCTTACATGAATTAAGAAATATAAACTTATATGCTTTATACCGAGTATACGTAGTTTTTAGTACTCACCCCCCTACAGCTAATCTTGCAAGGGCAGATGCTCAAGGTGGACCAATGGGATAGCGGAGCTGATTTTGGATTATCTATTTATATCTTATTATGTTTTGAATTTTGGTTTGTGGCCTAGTTTGAGGCATTTTATAATGTAGCCCTTTTGTGGCAAGATACTAGACTTTTGGGTATTCAATTTGAGGAATACAATGTTAGTAAATTCGCTTCCACTCTGATTTATGCTGGATGTATGTTTATATATGATTTTGTTGTGGGTTTAGTCCTATGTTTCCGGATTGAGGATTTTGAGACGTGACAAATAAACCACATATTTCTAATGTTGACAGCATGTAGAAAGGAAGAGATGCAGAATGACCAAAGCAAGCATATGATCAGAGTAATCAAATCCAGCTTCATTGATTCGAATGGTTAGTTGGAGACACTAAAATTGAAAGAAATGATACATGATGAGATCGGCGATGAATATTGTTACGGATACCATTAACTATTGTGATAGTGGAAGGGATGCCTCCCAATGTACCCTTTGAAGCACCAAAAAACTAAAAATAAAGTGGATTAAGTATTACTCTAACTTCAACTGAGTTTTTCAATCTATTTGACAACAAAGCATTTTCTTCTTGTACTGTCTGGAGCAAACGGAGTGGCAGCGGAAGTGCCCTTACCATGGTCCATAGCCAAAACATAACAGTGTAAAACTTAACAACAAGAGTGTGTAAAGGTCGGTTTAATTAAAAAAGAAAAAAAAATGGATCAAATTGAATTAGCCAAAGTTTTTTGGTAAATTTTTTTTTTTAATTGAACCGATCAAACAATTAAACCAAACCAAATCAAGCCTTTTTTATTAAGTGTGATCGGCTCGATCAAACAATTAAAGAAAGGAAAAAACGCAAAATTATTTATACCAGTTTTGGGTGGCACCGTTCAAAAAAAAAAAAAAAAAATGGACCACATTGAATTGACTAAATTTTTCTGGTAGTTAGTTTTTTTTTTTTTTCCTAAACGGAACAAATAACTAAAAAAATTGGAAAATCATAATTATTTTGATCGGTTTTGGATCACTCCTTTTTGTTTTTGTTTTTGTTTCCTTTTCCCTGTATCATTGGCCTTCAAATTCAGTCCCCAACCCCCCCCCCCCGGGGCAAAAAAAAGTAATTAAACAGTGAATATAGAGCTAAACAATATAAAATAAGAAAATATACAAATATACTAGTAATAATTAACCATTTTATGCACAAAAATTTCAAATAAAAATAAAACAGATAAATATGTTTATTTCGATAAGATTTTAAATATAATTTTTTTATATGCTACAAATTAGTTATAAATGTATACGCATAATATTTTTTTATTCGAGTTATTTCTTAATGATATAGCAAAACTAAAACCAATTTTAATATGCAAGTTCTAATTAAGAATAATAAAATTACCATTTTGATAAGATGATCAATAGTTAAAGTTTTTATTTACCAAAAAATAGCCATTAAATTTTAAATGAAGTACCTAAAGATTTTTTGACTTGTTTATTCTTTTTACAAATTAAAAAAAAAAAAAAAAGTTGACATTTTGAACCTCAAATATTTATAACATATTGTAATGATATATATGTATATATAATATTAATCAGGTAATCAACAATTATTCTGTTGGTTTTTGGATAGTAAAGCGTGTATTGGTCCCAAACCTTATTTTTTTTTTTTTTTAATATCCCAGACTAGCCCTAATATTTTTAAGGTAATTACAAACGAGTTTATAATGGGTTTAGGCGGATTAATTACCCATCCCATCACCATAATGTATGAGAAAAATAAAATACATACATAATCTGAAAAGTTACCAACATTAAATTTTACCACTAACCAAATTAACCTGACCGAACTTTTTGCAAAAAATTAAACCAAGCAGAATTAATTAAACCCATAAACCTCTGTGCCGCTCTCAAATTTTACAAGCATTTGATCTTTTACCTTTTTTTTTTTTTTTTAACACGTTAATAAGGACAACATAGGTGTAAAGTTTATAATTTTGGCTACCTTCGTCTTTCTTCATTAACATTTGACTGCTTAGCTAACATAAGAATTTAACTGTACAAAAAGAAACGAAAAAAAAAAGAAAAAAAGAAAATTGTTTTGGTGACAAATGGATCTTAGGGAGGCATTTGTAGCTCCAAAAAATTAATCGAAAGTATGATTTTGGTAATTTTTTAATATTTACAACTTACCTATAAAATTACGTTCTTAAGAGATGAATAATTTTATTCGAACGACTTTCGATAAAATTTTTTTAATTTTTTTGCATCTAACACAAATATGTCTGAACTTTTTTTATAATTATTAAAAAAAATTGAAATTTATAAAAATATTATTAGAATTTATAAAAAAATTTATTGAAATTTATTCAAATTTGTTAAAATACATAAAGATATATAAATTTATAAAAAATTTGCGAAATATGCCATAAATAAAATGTAACTAACGAATTTTAGAGATTTTTCACTATTTTCTCTCATAGCTTGAGTAATCCCAACACAATAGTACCTGGTTTGTGCTGCTTTGGAATTGGGCTTCCGACTTACAGAGCAGAACTTGAGTGGCAATCTCATCCAACAAGTCATCGGCGTAGTAGACAGCATCTTTAAGCTCGTCCAGCCAATCTCTCACTGATAGTTTAGCGACCTGCTGTTTCTCAGCGTCGTCGAGCATCGCATTAAGTTCCAGCAACGTCAACTTGAGCTTTCTGAGTAGACTCTCGTCGCGCTTCCGTCCCCGGAAGAAGTTGAGCAAATCCGGCGAAGCCAGCCTGTCAAACAGGACTTGAAGGGCTGCGGACAGAAATGCCCCTCCAACCAAAGCCGCTGCCATGTGCCTGAGCTAGGAGCCTGGGAAAGTAATTGAACAGAGCACTCAGGCACCGATGACTAGATGAGATGCGCAAAGTCTTTGATCTGCATTCTCCAAAGTCCGCCTTCCTAAGTTGAAGTGAAAATACAAAAAATTGACTTGTTTCTGGTCCTTTTTTTTTTTTTTTTTTTTTTTTTTTGTCCTTGTTCGTCTTCTTCCTCTAAATCGACCCCACGCGGCAACAGAGACCAATCAAAGCCAAATAATACAAAATACAATATATATCTATATATACCTATATAATCTATATTACAAATCTACTCAAACGATGGGACATTTGTCCCAGTTGACAGAGAAATGAGAGAGGGGTTTTATGGATCCCATGTGACGGAGAGGGAGAGGGCTGGGCTGTGCCCTCCCATCAATCGTGCCTTTAGGCACAAGATACCCCTAGTAATATAATAAAATAGGATAGATTTTGAAAATGTGCTTTTCGTAAATTAATATTCAACGGGCTAACAATTATTTTTTCTTTTATTTAACAATTGAAATTATTAAAAAATATCCCTTTAACAAATTAAGATCCAACGGTTAAGAATTATTTTTTCTTTCATTCAACGATTGAGATTATTTTTATATTTTTTTTATTTTCAACTCAATTCTTATTATAATAGACTCTACTACCATCTATCTCACAAAAATGTTTGAATATTTTAAATTTCACTATATTTCAAAGATAGAAAAATTATACGCAAATCAAAACTGTTAACTTAAATTCATCTAATTAAGATTCCTAGGAAGTTTAATTTTTCAAATTAAAATGTCATAATTTGTGTTTTCTTTTATGGTGTTTATCAAATTTTAATTGGAGAGAGGGAGAAAGATCAAAACACATGTAATAGCTACTATAGTCAAAAGTTTTGCAAAAAAATTAATAAAACTGATGAATTATTATAATTTTTTTAATTTAAAACTTTTTTGTCTAAAGTTTCAACTACATGAACAATCTAATATTAATTTTATTTAAAATGCCATCGGCACGAGCTATTGCTTGTCTATATAATAGAACATAACGGTTTTTTAAAATGTTCATCTTATAAACTAAGATCCAATAGTTAAAAATTATTTTTTCTTTCATTCGACGATTGAGATCATTTTTTAAATTTTAACTTCCCATACATAAATCAAACCTGATAACGTAAAGTCTAAATTATAGTTTCTAGAAAGTTGAACCTTCCAAATTAAAATACCATAATTTCTAATTTGTGCTTATTAAAAATTAATTAAAGAGAAAAAGATCAAAACATATGTAATAACTAGTAGGGCCAAAAATTTTTGAAAGAAATTAAAACCTATGGATTATTATAGTTTTTTTCAATTTGAATTTTTTTTTCCAAAGTCTTAATTATATAAGAAACTTAATACTAATTTTGTTCAGTATCATAGATACGGATTATTGCATGTTTATATAATAAAATAGGACGGTTTTTGAAAATGTCTCTTCCAACAATTAAGATCCTACGACTAAGAATTGTTTTGTTTTTCAAGCAACGATTGAGACCATTTTTATGTTTTTAGCTTTCCGCTCATTTCTTATTTCAGTAGATTCCACTACCATCTATCTCACAAAAAAGCTAAGGCACTTTTAAATTTCACAATATTTCAAAGGTAGAAAATTATATGTAAATTAAAACCCTCAACTTAAATTTCATCCAATTATGATTTCTGATAAGTTGAACTATAATTTATGTTTTCTTTTATAGTACTTGTTAATAATTAATTAAACGGAGAGATATCAAAACATAGGTAGTAGTTGCTGGTACCTAAAATTTTAGAAAAAAAAAAATTAAAATTCATAGATTTTTTTTTTTTCTGATTTAAACTTTCTATCTAAAATTTTAACTATATAAGAAGCTTATTTCTAATCTTATTCAAAGTCCCGTAGGCACACGTAGTCAGGTAGGTGTCCGCAAGCCAAACCCCAAATTTGCTCCACTTCATGATTATAATTTAATACCAAAAGAACTACACACAGTCAAAGCTGCCTTGTCTCACAGTGGTTGGAGAAAAGCTATGGATGATGAATTTTTGGCCGTGTGTCAAAATAACACTTGGACTCTTGTTCCCTGTACCTCCACCATGAATTTTGTTGGGTCTCACTGGGTGTTCAAACTTAAACTAAAAGCGGATGGGACAATGGAACACGTAAAAGCCAATCTCATTGCCAAAGTATATCATTAGTTTGATGGATTGGATTATAATAAGACATATTCTCCAGTGGTGAGGCTATGAACTATTCGGTTAGTGCTCTCATTTGCTACAGTCAAATGTTGGGATATTCGTCAACTACAAGTTAAAATTACACTTTTACATAGTTTTCTCCATGAAAAAAGTATTTATGTAACAATCTCTAGGGTTCAAAGATGTTGAATATCTAGGCCGTATTTTCCGTTTAAACAAAGCAATTTATGGATTAAAATAGGCCCAAAGGGCTTGATTTGATCAATTCAATTCTTTCATGTTACGCAATATGTAATTTCCATGATCTTAGCATTACCATATATAAGCTTGTATAAATAAGTCAAGGATAATTGTCATTATTCTGTTTCCTTATATTTAGAATCAAATTAGGACTTTTCCATTTAGCAGCATGATTCTAGGATATTTCCATACAGTAGCTTAATTCTAGGAGATTTCTGTGGAGCCTTGGCTCTATATAAATGTTGTACTTTATACCAAATAAATACATTGGAGAGTTATTTTTTTCTTTTGGTTCTTACTTTATCATTTCATCTTACAAATTAGTTTTACATGCAACTCTACAAATCTAAGTTTGTTTGTATCATTCCAATCAAGGCATCTTGGTTTTATTACTCTATGTTGATGATATAATTCTTATTGGCGTCTCGTTGGTCACTTAATATATCTAACAATTTCACGGCCTGATATCACATTCGCAGTCAACTTGCTTAATCAATTTATGCATGCTTCTCGTGTTCCTCATTATGATGCCACCCTTCGTGTCCTTCGCTATTTGAAAGCAACTCCAAGCCATGGTCTTTTTTTCTCATCCACATGCTCTTTTCAAATTTCGGCATACTATGATTCTGAAAAAACACAACCACGTGTACTATGCTAGATATCCCAAGCAATCAAGAACGCAAATAATTGAAAGCGGAAGACAATATATGTGGCGAGG
>QLOD02000038.1:17303255-17333931 GCA_003260245.2 Sideroxylon spinosum | reverse complement strand
GAGGAAGAGGGAATCAAACTTGAAACTTCTAATAACACAAAAACTTGAAGGTGAGCTCTTCACCTTTAGGCTAAACCACTTTGTTATTATGAATATATCTATTTTCGTGTGAATTTGTTTTTTTTTTTTTGGTTGTAATAATCAATAAAAATACTTTTCAGTTTTGCAAATTATAAATGTTTACTTAATTTTTCTATTAGTTTTTAATCAACCTATTAACGCTATATGAGTGAATTTTTATTTTTATTTTTATTTTATTTTACTTAACTTTATATTGGTACACACGCGATATGCGTGAATTTTTATTTTAAAACTATATGTTTATAATTAATTAATTTGTTATTATATTAAAAAAATTCTAAGATAATAAATAATGAGTAATTACTAATAAAAGGTATTTAAGTAGATAGTATATAATTAAAGAGCATTTAGATAAAATAAAAGAATATTATAAAAGTAGTTAGTAGTTAAAGAGTATTTAAGAAAAAAATAAAAGAGTAAAATTACTTAAATAACTTACAAAAGCTTAAAAATAACTTATATATCACTTTCAAATTTTAAGTAGTTTTTAGTGGGTTAAGGGTTATTAATGAAAAATACAAAATATAAGAGTTTCATCAAAAAACTAATAGACGGAAATGAAAGGTTTACCGAACCAAAGTTTGTCTTATAATAATATAGATACATAGATTGTTTTCTAATATATTTTTTTGGGAGAGGAAGGGGGAGGGGAGGGGAACGTGATTGTAGAATAGTTCTACTCTCAGTGTTTGATTTATAAAAAATCAGAAAACAAAAAAATTTCTTTTTATTAACTTTTTTTCCTATCTTTTTCAATTAAACTTTGTGATGTCACATTTTTATGTCGATATTTTATTATTCTTATTTTTTTTTTTTTCAAACACCACTTAACTTCCGTGTGATCTTCTTCGGAAGTAAATCCAACGGCTCCACAATTTTTGAACTGATTAAAACACCGACGTCCTAAACCGTTGAAAAATCCTTGTGGTTATACATTCTGGGAAAGTTCTGTTGATAGGCTACCAGTTTCATAAAAAAAATTAGTAACATATTACAAACCAAATTAATACATAGTCATATTACAAACCAAATTAATACATAGTCAATAATGGACGATGCACGAATTAAATGGCCCACAAGCCCCTGATCCAGACCACCAATACAGGAAGCGTGCGTTTGGCTTGACAAAAAATAAATAAATAATGTAATTTGGGTTTTTTTTTTTGTTTTATATTTGGTGTGCAACCACTAAATCAAATTTTTCGGAAATAAATAATGAAGGTTTCATTTGGTTTGTTTTTATGTTTTTTATTTTCTAATTTTGTTTCCTATTTTCTGTTTTCAATTCATTTTTTATTTTACACTTTTGAAAATAAAGAAAACAGTTCAAATGCATTTGGTCACTTTTGCTTTCAAAATTTATTTTAAAATACAAAGAATGACTTTACATATGAAATAAAAAATAACAAAAAGTCATTTTGAACGTTTTCAATTCAAAATAAAGAAAATCTCAAAACAAAAAAAAACAGAGCATTTCTATTCCTTTTTTTGAGACTTTTAACACATTAACCGAAATCAGAAAACAAAAAAATAAAAAACAAACCAAATACCACCGAAATGTTTTAACTTTTGTGTCAGCTTTTCGGACAAAGAAATCTTCCAAACGGTTTTTTAGGTTCCGTTGATATAATTTTGTATTAGAATTTATTAAAAGTGATTAAAAAAATTTTGAAATTTATAGAAAAGTTATTGAGTTTGTGAAATGTTATTGGAATTTGTAAAAAATTTATTTGAGTTTGTAAAAATTTATTGATATATATAGATATATATGAATTTATTGAAATTTTATAAAATACAAGAAATATAAATTGTTTTAAAAAATTTTAGAGGCTTTTACAGTTTTTTTGAACGCCAAAAGGAAATTGAATCTCTATCTCTATCCCCTCCACCTAAT
The DNA here is from genome assembly GCA_003260245.2 of Sideroxylon spinosum. Lineage (NCBI taxonomy): Eukaryota > Viridiplantae > Streptophyta > Magnoliopsida > Ericales > Sapotaceae > Sideroxylon > Sideroxylon spinosum. The sequence goes on along the minus strand of QLOD02000038.1, from coordinate 17,331,956 downwards.
TTTCAGAGTTCAACTTGCAGGTTGCAGTTATGCTTGTATTTCAGCTTTCATGCATTTATATATATATTCATATCTAAGTGCTTATATACCTTTACGTGTTTTTATATGTATAAATATTCGCGCTCACGCATATTATATATATCTGCATGTGTACGTGTTCATATCAACTTCAGACCTACCAAAATTGCCCCATGGAACTAGTTGCAAACAGAGACCCACAAGGGAAGATAGAGCCATTTTGTCAACTATAAAGGCGTTCCGCTTTCTTTATCTATGAATAAGCATTCTCTCGCTCATCTTTAATTCAGCCACCAAACTTTCAACGCTCGGAACCATTCTCTCTATTTGTTGATTCGTTTGGAGTCTGGTTCGACTCAAACCTCTGTTTGATTGCCGAGAATAACTGGGTGTAACTCACTCGCAAATTCTCTGTGAATCTGAAAGGAGTATAAACAGTTATAGTTTCGAATCGTCTATCCTTTTGTTGGCTGGATAATTTAGAGACTACAACAGTTTGCTGTTCCAGTTTTTGAGTTTTTTATTAACAGAGGTGATTAATAAGCTCAAGTATTCAATTGAATGCTATCAGTGACAGAATAGGTCTCATGGAACGTGAGAAAGGCTTGGAGATGAGGGTAGGTAGCAATGAAGTGGTGGTCTCAATTTTGGGTATCGAAGAAACTTCAAAGAGAGACAAGCAAGTTGGGGGTTCTAAAGGGATCACAGCCTTAGAATCTGGATCTCCCCCATTTTCAAAGAATTCCCCAATAGGATCTACTAGTGCCGGGTTAGTGGAGATTGAAAGCCTCAAATCTAGAGTCCAAATGTCCACACTTCCAAGCTCTTCTTCTCCGGAGGTAACCAAGTCAAGTCCCAGCCCAAATAGGCCTCCAAAATTCCCAGAGGAACCTATTACTCGACGACGAAGTTCAATCACAAGATCTGCATACTCGAAGCCCAAATCAAGACTAGTGGAGCCATCTTATCCCAGTGATTCGCATTTGAATGAAGAAAGTACCCAATTGGTCCATTCAGGCTCACCATACAGGAAATCACCTCAAATGGCATCACCCATCAACAAAACCAATGCCAGTACTAAACAAAACGTAAGGTCAGCCCCAATCACTCCAAAAACACCACTGATGGCTTCACCAGGAGAAGAGGAAGAGGATGATGAAGATGTCTATAAGACTGCAAATGTTAAAATTGATGAACATTTAGGTAAAAAATTGAAGGTCATGTTTTTGCTTGAGTGGATTACATTTGTGTGCATAATGGCTGTTTTAATTGTTAGCTTGTTGGTTCACAAATTGCGGCACCATACAATCTGGAGTTTGGAAATTTGGAAATGGTGTGTGCTGGTATTGGTAACTTTTTGTGGCCGACTATTTACTGAATGGTTCATCAATGTTCTAGTTTTCTTGATTGAAAGGAACTTTCTTCTCAAGAAGAAGGTTCTGTATTTTGTTTATGGTTTGAAAAAAAGTGTTCGGGTTTTCATTTGGTTGGCTTTGGTTCTCCTGGGTTGGGGCCTATTAATAGACCAGGGGGTGAAGCGATCAAGAAAGACTACCAAAATTTTAAATTATATCACGAGGGCTATCGCATCCAGTCTAATTGGTGCTGGTATGTGGATGGTGAAGACATTATTGTTAAAGCTATTAGCTTCATCGTTTCATGTAAAAAGATTTTTTGACAGGATTCAAGAATCTATATTTCATCAATATGTTCTTCAGGCCCTTTCTGGGCCTCCGTTGATGGAATATGCAGAAACGTCTGGCAGCACAGGTAGTAGTGGTCGATTGAGTTTCAAGAGCATGAAGAAAGGGAAAAAGATGGAGAAAGAAGAGGTGATTGACGTAGAGAAGCTTCATAAGATGAAACAAGAGAAGATTTCTGCTTGGACCATGAGGGGCTTGATTAAAGTGATACAGGGTTCAGGGCTTTCAACGATTTCGAATGCACTTGATGGAAGTGTTGACAATGAGCGAATTGAACAAAAAAACAGGGAGATTACTTGTGAGTGGGAAGCAAAGGCAGCTGCATCTCGAATTTTTAAGAATGTAGCAAGGCCTGGATCGAAGTACGAATATTTCATTTTGAATGTTTATGTGCTTTTATTATGTCAGCTTTTTCAGGAATCATCTCATTATTTCATTGTTTTTCCCTCTAGGTATATTGATGAGGAGGACCTCCTGCGTTTCATGAGGAAGGAGGAAGTGGATGACGTGGTCCCGATGTTTGAGGGGGCTGCAGAAACTGGAAAAATTAAGAAATCATCCTTGAGGAATTGGGTGGTAAGTCTTTTGTTTTTTATTAATTCAATGAGATTCCACAAAAGTTTTTATTGTTTCAAAAAAAAAAAAATTTTAATGAACCCATATTTTCCATAAAATTAGTTAATAGAATTTCATCTTTCCTCTTATCCATATTGATAGTATCCTAAAATATATTTATTGGAGATATGATCGTTGTTAATATAGAAATCTGTTGTAGAATAGGTCATAGATTTATCCTTTCTTAGAATAGGAGATATGAGTTTGTCTCCTAAATTTGTAGAGTTCTATGTATTTAAATAGATGCTATCACAACCTTTAGGATGCATGAAGATTTCTCATTCAATTCATAAGCTTTACAATAACTTTTGTTTGAACTTGTGTCATGAACATTTGAAACAAGAATGACAGCAAAGCAGCATAACACTAGGAATTTTTACCATAAAAATATTGATTACAATGTAGAGATAAGCTAATTCTTTAGGTTGATACTTTACTTGATTACAAGTTTTGTCCTACAACCTCTGCTTCACAAAGAGTTTGGCCGTCTGGGTTCAGCATAATGGTCCATTTTTCAACATTTCCAGCCATAAAAGGAAGCTTTTATGAGAGACTTCATTTATTGCACAAGTTATGCGATAAATCACAACTTTCCCAAAAATATAAATACAAGTTCCTTTTGATTTTCATCGTTACTGTTGATATTTTGTGGAATTGACAATGCATGGTGTTACCAATGTCGCATACTGTTTTACCCCTTCAGCAAAACTCTTCATTTGCATATGATCTTTAATGATTTTAATTTCTTAGGCAGTAGCACTAATAGGTGTAGGTGCCTAATATTTTTTATAAAATATGGAAAAGTAGTTTCATAGTTCTCCAAAAAACACCAATTCGAGTGTATCTACTTCATATAAATGGCTACAAACAAGTGGTAGACAGACTGTGTGTGTGTTTGTGGGCCCATGCACGCGAATCTAATGAATTAGTATTTTTCTGCAGGTGAGTGTCTATAATGAGCGGAAATCATTGGCTCATTCCCTAAATGACACTAAAACAGCTATTGAGGAGCTGAACAAAATTGTATCAGGAATTCTACTTGTGGTGATCATTATTGTGTGGTTACTTCTGATGGGATTCGTAACAACCCATCTACTTATCTTCATTTCATCTCAGCTTTTACTTGTGACCTTTATGTTTGGTAACGCCTGTAAAACTGTATTTGAAGCCATCATATTTGTGTTTGTGATGCACCCTTTTGATGTAGGCGATCGTTGTGTCATTGATGGGGTACAGGTAACTCAGCCAAGTATACATCCTGTTCTATATTTTTAAGATTAAGTTGGTTCACTTATCCAAATATATTAAAATTTCACAGATGGTCGTTGAAGAGATGAACATTTTGACAACAGTATTCTTGAGATATGACAATGAAATGATATTCTATCCAAATTTATTTTTGGCTACCAAACCAATCAGCAATTTTTACCGAAGTCCCGAGATGGATGATTCTGTGGATTTTTCTATTGATGTTTCAACTTCAGTTGAGACTATTGTAGCTCTAAAAGCTAAAATAAAAGCGTATGTCAACTCCATTCTTTTGGCTCACTTAAATATATGTCTGCAAGAGATAAATTTGACGTAGACTGAGAACTACTTACAACTTAGATTTTCCTGTCAAAAAGTGGTTTTTTCCTTTTCCTCTTTTGAAATAGTTTTCCCAATTGGATACTGCATCTTGAATAAATGGCTTCATTGGTACTTTCAGGTACATAGAGAGCAAGCCACAACACTGGCGTCCTAACCACAGCGTGCAAGTTAAGGACATAGAGGATGTTAACAAGATGAAAATGGGTCTATATGTCACTCACACCATAAACTTTCAGAATTATGGGGAGAAGAGCAGCCGAAGATCTGAGTTAGTATTCGAGCTAAAGAAAATCTTTGAGGAGCTCAGTATTAAATACCATCTTCTTCGTCAAGAAGTTCAGCTCACCAATGTTTTGCCAGCAGCCCTAACATTTCCAAACACTTCACGATGATGATCAAAGTCATGTGCCTTTACTCTCTGTTTGATATTGAAATTGCATGACTGCTTGAGCAATGAGTTCATTCATTTTAAAAAAAATGTTTTTTTTTTTTTGGCTCTTTCTGTTAACAGGAATGAGAATTTGTGAGCCACCACTTCATCAACAAAGATGGCTTTCCATTTTCTCGTTATTTATTTATTTTTTACTGATTTTTGAATTTCACAACCTGTATGGTTTTCTAGGTTGAGGGATAGTTCTTTATTCACTAGTTATGGGGGACAAGAGGAGGGAGTTTTGAAAATGGAGTTCTTGATGAAGCCTGGAAAGTGAATACTACCATGTTGCTGCAGTACTCGGAGCTTTTGGTGACTGAAGCTGAGTCTTCTATCTTTGTCTTTGATGTGCAAATGAATTGAATGTTTACACGCGAGGAAGATTGTATTTTTTTTCCTTTTTGGCTGGCTAGTATGTTTGGCAAAATTGAAGAGTTCTCTTTGTTTGATATTTGAGTTGTAATGAAATTGTTTGTCAATAAAAAGGGATTTTTTAGCTTTCTTGATGAAAGTAACATTTTTATTCCTTTTCTGTTATCCACGGATGTCGGTCCAAAATTTACTCTTATTACGAGTTTGAACATCTATCTTGCAGCTACCATGCTGCTATTTTATTATTATTGGAACTCTAGGGTGCATTCGAAGTGAGAATTTCTTTGAGGAGGGGAAAAAAAAAGGAAAGGAATGATGTACGGGAAAAAAAGAAAAAGAAATATAAAATTTCAACTCTTTATCATTATTTATAAAAGAGGGCAGCAACTCAAATACGCAAGGTTACTACATTGTGAAGTTTAGGAATGTTAGATGTACCTATAGGTGTTCATCAATATACATTTTTCATTTCTGTAATCATCATAATCCAAATAAGAGAAGTAATTTTGAATCCTTGTCTCTTTCTTCTTTTTTTTTAGTTAAATTACACTTAATTCTCCTCAATATTTGAGTAATTATACTTAACACGTCTCAACATTTAAAAATTACACTTACTTCCTTATTTCGTATTGTTGTTAATATTAATCCTCTTCCATTAAATTAGCTATTAAATATTAACAGAAAACGTTAAAATAACTAAAATTTTAGGTGTTTGTCTTATTTTATCCCTCCTCTCACATCTTAATCAATTTTGTTTATAAAAATTCAAAAAATATTGAGTTTGGGAATTTTCGTAACGAAAATTGACGAAAATATGAGAGGATAAATAAAATAAGAAAAACACTTAAAATTATGGTTACTATGAGATTTTCTGTTAACTTTTAACTGTGATTTAACAGAAATGGGTTAATGTTAATAACATTTTTGAAATAAGAAATGTAAGTGTAAATTTTAAATGTTAATAGATAGTAGGTATAATTATTTAAATATTAAGGAAAAGTAAATATAATTTACTCTTTTTTTATTATTTTTTTTTGGACGAAACTTTGAAACAAACATAATCTAGGAGGGATAATTCAGCTATCACAAATGAAACTAACCACTCTCTTATTAATATGATTTTTTTTTTTTTTTAAGGTAGGATATTGAAAATTGGCAATAGCATTAGGGGTAGACGTGGGTTGGGCTGGGTTTGAGCTGGGCTCGTTCAAGTTGAGTCTTTGAGCACTCGCCCAGTCTGATATTAAGTTAAAAACTGTGAACTCAAGCTCAGTCCATTACTGAAAAATTGCAACCTAAAAAACATAATTTCAATTATCTTCCTTTGAGAATCTTAAAAAAAACAATGCGACTGGCATCTCTGCTGATCAAATATTACGAAGGACACATGCCAAGCACTCAAATGCAAATATATATTACATAGTTTTCCTTGGCCTCAAATCCAATTATGAATCCCTCTTATAAGTATAGAGTCTGTAACAAATAGCACAAGAATATATGCGATGCATATCACTTGCATTAGCTCAAGAATATTTTGTTTGACATAAAATCGAAACTTATCTTTATTTCTAACAAAATCTATGGTAAAGTAATGAATTCTTGCAGAGTTAGTGCCACAATAATTGATTACTGTAGATATTTGTGTGAATAATTAGAAATTATATTCTAATAGCAACAAAACTATTTTCAGTTGCCATGTTAAGCTAGAGATAGAGAGATGAACGAAGGCTAAAGAAATGAAGAAGAGAGACGAAGAAGAGAATGAAAATGAGAGATCCATACATTGTATTACAGACTGAGATGAGAGAAAAACGGCTAAGAGTTTGATATAGGGTTTACAGGGAAAGAAAAAAAGAGCGGCTGAGTGTTTGAGGGTTTATGGGAAATAGAGGAAGAGTGAGGCTATGGTTTGTGTGTTCGGGGGTGTGGGGCTAATGGACTTATTAACTTCGGGCGGGGCCGAACCAAGCTGAGCTGCAATGTCTAAACACAAACCCAACCCAAAAATAGATCAAGTCTAAAAAATTGGGTCAATCCAACTCATTGACCTAAATTCCTAAATTCGAGCCCTACAAATATTGGGCTGGGCTAGGCGAGATCTTTAGGCAGTAGGTCGGTGTCCACCCTTAAATAGCATTGAATAAACTTATCCACTATAACCAATTGGAGGAAGTGCCCCCTAAGACAAAGATAGGAGACAATAGCAGCATTATCTAAGAAAAATGAAAGCCTCTCTTTCTACTTTCTCTCTCTAGCTTCCCATGGAAAATCAACCTTCAAATCTTGATCTTCCCTACCAATCATATGCTAATGATCATGCTATAGTTATTCCTTCTAATAGTAGGTGCACACATGATATGTATGAAAAATTATTTGTTTTATAAAATTTTAATTTTAATTTTATATAAAAATAAAATTATAAAAACGTGCAAAAATCTCATAAATAATTAAAACCTTCCTTTTTAAAAAGAAAAAAAGGTAAATAAGATATATTATAAGATAATCGTTAGTGTACAAATACATAGAAGCATACCCCTGGCCAAACAAGAAACCAAATCACTTCGATAGAAAATGATTAAAGTGAAAGAACAAGGGAAACCACAATTATAATTTTCACCACATCACCTCACACTACATCTACATTATGAAATGTGGTACCTCCATTGTTGTAGTAAATGCATATTTTGAGCAGTCTTCGGGAGTCCCGAACAACTCATCAACCGCATCTGGCCTATATCTTTAATAGAATGAATAATGGTAACCTCATCCATATAAATATTATCATGCTTCTTTTGATTCTTCTCCTTCCATAGCACATAAACAGAAGTAGCAAGAGAGAGCCTACCAATAATTGATAACAAAGACTTTCCCTTACATGTTGCAGACATCGAATAAATCACCTCATCCCAAAACCTAGATGAATCCTACAATCCATAGTCAGACAAAATAGAATGCCAAACTCAAAAATTAAAAGGACACACCAAAGAAAAGATGATCATGATCTTCATAAGGTGCCCTACAAAACAAATAACTCATCCTGGATATCAAGCCATATGATAAAAGTCGATCTTGAGTAGCAAACTTCCACTGGACCGCCAACTAGAGAATAAAGGAATGCCTCGGTATATGATACTTAAACCAAACTACCTGATACCAAGGTACAACTGAATGAAAGACACGCAATACCTCCCAAGCTTCCCGAATAGAGAACTCCCGCCTTTTATTCCACCAGATAAGCTTATTTGAACTTTGAACATTTGGAGAAGATAAATCATCTGTTTCCCTTTTCAAAGCAATAAGCTCATTAGAATTTACCACAAGCCAACACCATCTATTTCCTCATATAATACAACTCATCAAGCATCCTTAGTTAAACCCGAATCATAAATGGATTTATCTCAAGAAGAAAAACAAATTGAACCTAGGCAACCAAGAATCAAACCAAAGAGAAGTACGAATACTATTACCTAACTTCAAAGACAGATATGCTCGAATCTTATCCCTTAACTGCAAAAACCTTCTCCAAGTCCAAGAATAGTTCCAAGGGACCTTCCCAACCCAAAAGTGATTCTTATTAAGTAAACTCAATCTTACCCACGCAACCCATATAGAATCAGAAGTAAGAGAACATAATTTTCACATGAAATGAGTCATGCAAACCAAATTCCAATCCTTAATCTGCTTACTCCCCAACCTGCCTTCCTCCTTAGGCCTAGCAACCTCATCCTAAGCCACCTTCAACCCTTGCTTGTCCAAAGAGGTTCCCTTCTATTAACACCCCATTTTGCCCCCTCATTTAATATTTAAATTATGTGACACTTTTACTCGAATGATACTCTACTGATTAAGTTTTTTTAATCTGAGGATATGTCAAACCACCAGAAATCAACAAAAAGCCAACAATCAACAAAATACCAATTCTACCCGTAGAGCTAAGGGGAAGCTAAGTTAAAGAACCAGATCAAGTCAAAAAGCCACCAGACTACACAAATGTTTCCAAGACACCAAACAAAGAATCTCTGCATTAACAAAAGAGTCAAAGTCTGAGGTCGGTCAACTTGGTCCAGAAGTCCAAAATGGTCTCTACCGACGCACCCGAAAGATGTCATCGACTGGAAGGCCCATCAGATTAGAAAGTTATCTCAAAACATATAATGAGACAGAGAGGAAGGCTTAGAGTATCCAGAATCCAACTCCAAAGGTCATTCGGGCTCCACCGACTCAAATTGGCTCTTGTTGGTAAAAAAGAGGCCATCGGCACCCCAAACACAACTTGAGCACCCAGATGAAGTTGGAATGCTCTCAAATTGCACAAGAATGTTGAGGTATAATCCCTTGAGGTAAATGCATAACTAGATCTGGCCAACTCGAACTTTAGATGATCCCTTCAAACCCGTGATTCAATTTTTGTTTAGAAATTTATACACCCGTAAAAACGTCCTAGAGACCTATAGATGGCATATTTGGCTTCCTCATACTCAAAAACAATAGGAGAAGTCAGCCTGGTGGTGCCTCCAGGGGTTAAGCCAAAGGATTGACAAACCCTTTCTCTATTTCAGCTCATTTCGGAGCAGCAATTTTCAAATAGCCATAACTTGACCTCAAGAATTCCACATTAAGTCAAATCTTGACTGAATTAGTCAAAATCACTTTGAAGAGTGCCCAAGAAGTCTCGAAATCTCTCAAAAACTATGCCAGAGTTCTTAAAATGGTTTGAACCTTCCCGAGTAAAACTTGAACTTCATAGAACATGGTCTAAGCCAGAGGCTCAGGCCAAACCAGCCCCCATTTCCTTCATGCCAGCAAAAGCCTTGCTAAAAGGCCTATTTTTAAACTCTTTTGCATATTTGATATTCAAGCTTGTTTAGTTAACCTTGTTTTGCAAACAACTTTCATTAACTAGTTATTCAAGCTTATTTGCTTACTTTGTTTTGCAAATTTAATTTCCTAACATGTTATTTAAATCAGTTTTCTCATCTACGGTTAACAAATAATTTTTCCAAACTTGTTTATCAAAACATTTTGATTTCTTTAAATCATTTTAAACTTGTTTGATTGCTAGGTTATACAAACTAGTTTACCCAACCCAAAATTCAAACTTTTTTGCCAATTTTTTTTAACAAATGAGTTTTCAAAACATGTTTAGCAAGACAGCTTGGTTTCTTTGGCATTCAAGCTTGTTTGATTATTAGGTTATGTAAATTTCTTTGATAAACCAAACATATGAACTTTTTAGAAAACAAAAGCTTATAAATAGGTGGCCTCCGCTTCTATTTTCTTCATCCCCCATTCAGCATCCTCTCCTGTCCAAGATCCAGCCCTTTTTAGCCTATTCGGCCATCCCTCTCCTCTCCCTGAATTAGACCACTTGAAGGAGTTTTCAAGTTTGGGAAGAGTTTCAAACCTTCCTCTCTCTCTCTTTCTTTGGAGTTCGAGTTTGGTATAATCTTCTCTCTCTAACTTTCAATTTAATTAGTTTACATAATTAGAATAGAATAGTTTTAATTATGTAGATGTGATTCTTTGTCATTGAAAGGTATTCTGATCATAATTCAAAACCAGGTTATACCCGATGTATGATATTCACCAAATATACTCGAGACAAATTTTGTAAAATTCAAACATCATACATATATAATGTCCACGTCATACTAACATGCCATACCATGCTATAATATCATACTGTGTTTTTATACCATGTTTATCATGCCATGCTATCCATATCATCATAATATCATGCTAGGCCATGTTAGATGTCATACTCACATGCCATGCTATCTCTATCATGTAGTACTCTGTTATTGTCATCATACACCATGCTTACATATCATGTTGTTGTGCTATACCACAAGACAAAAACATTTGAAGGAATCATGGGAGGTCTCACCGAAAGATAGTCATCCATGTGCTATGATTCCTTACAAAGTTTTACAATGCCGTGCTACTCCTTGTTGCCATGCTCATTCATCATTTCACATCATTCGAGGACATCATTTACCTTGCTAGCACATACTCTGACATACCACTCATCATGTATTGGCATACCAGTTTATGCCTCGACATGCTAGAACACATTCAAACATGCAAGCACACGCCTACTTGGGTTAACATAAATTTAAAAATCAAAAACTTATCAATCCAGAGTATTTACTTGAGACTAAGAATGACTTAGGATTGGCTAAATTGATTAGTTCTAAGTCATGACATCCCTTAGACATATCTGATCATATCAACTACATCACTACCAGTACCAGGAATTGAGCTTTTGAGTTGAGCTGAGTTCTTTTCCCAAATGTTAGACATTCACTCTCATCATAGCCCTTAAGCCCCTCACATAGATATGACCATTACCATTAGGAGGTAAGTTCTCGATTTGAGCTAAGCTTCTTTCCCAAATAATAAATATTCACTCACCTACACTGAGCCCATCCTTGGAAGTTAAGTTCCTCATTAGAGTAGAACCCAGTCCCCTAGTTTAGCCGCAAATGCTAACTACTCTTTACACCCATATGGAGTTTATACTCCTGGTGTCTGTTTTTTGTTACACCCATGTGAAGTTTATACTCCTAGTGTCTGCTCTCCCTTACACCCTTATGAAGTCATATACTCCTCGTGTCTGTTCTCTCTTGTCACCTATTTAGAGTTTATACTCTTTGTGTTTATATTCTTTTCACCTATGTGGAGTCTTATACTCATGGTGTTTGCTTTCTTTCATACCTATGTGGAGTTTATACTCCTGGTGTTTACTTTCCCTCATACCCATGTGGAATTTATACTTTTGATGTCTGTTCTCCCTTACACCCATGTAGATTTTATACTCGTAGTCTCAGTTTTCCCTTATACCCATGTGAAGTCTTATACTCCTGGTGTCTGTTCTCTCTTGTCACCCATGTGAAGTTTATACTCTTGGTGTTTATACTCATTTCACCCTTATGGAGTCTTATACTCCTAGTGTCTGCTCTTCCTAACACTTATTTGGAGTTTATATTCGTAATGTCTACTTTCTCTTCACCCATGTGGAATTTATATTCCTTGTGTTTGTACTCTTGTCACCCATGTGGAGTTTATACTCCTGGTGTTTATACTCTTTTCACCTATATGGACTTTATACTCCTGGTGCATGAGATTCCTTCACTCATGTGGAGTTTATACTCTTAGTGTGTATATTCTCTTCACCCATGTGGAGTTTATAATCCTGGTAATTGTCTTCCCTTCACCCATGTGGAGTTTATCCTCCTGGTGTTTGTATTCTTTTCACCCATTTGGGTTTTATACTCTTATCTTCCATAATTAGGTGGTACACGCCTACTATCTCATCTTCTGAAGCTTTGCTCCTTTCTTCAGTTTACCTTTTTGTTGAGTTACGTAGACCTGATCTCGTTATAGGTACGTAGGTAACTCAAGTAGATAGCTTGAGTTTGATCATCCTGGTCTCTATAGACCATCTAAGTCCTATATCTTCAAGCACCTTTTGTGTAGCTATATAAACCTGATCCTGTCACGGGTACATAGGTAGCTCAAGTAGATAGCTTGAGTCTGGTCACACGGTCTTTATAGACTATCTAAAGTCCTACATCTTTAGGCACTCACAAATTAGATCCCCAGCAAGAGCTACGTAGACCTAATCCCATCATAGGTACATAGACCACTTAAGTAGATAGCTTGAGTCCATTCACCCTGGTCTTTATAGACAATCTAACTCCTATATCTTTCGGCACCTTTTCCCAAAGCTACATAGACTTGATCCCATAATGGATACATAGGCAGCTCAAGCACGAGACTTGAGTTTTGTCACCATAGCATAAAATGTTGATTGTCTTATCCCTAATGGAACATTGCCCCTTTCTCTAGTTAACCATTTCCCAGTTATGCACTAAGCACTAACTGTCTTTTCCCTAATGAAGTAAATCTCTTCCAAAACAAAAAAAAATTACTCCTAATACATACCTAGAGTTTAGACACTTTCTCATCCTATATCAGGAACGAGGCCCCGTTCATATTGACCCTACATAAAGCACTGACCTTATTGGTCATCATCTCATATTTTTGAGAATCACATTTGCACTAGGCACTGTTCCTAAGCTACGATGACTTGATCCCTTAGTAGGGTATGTAGGTAGCTTGAGCAGATAGCTTGAGCGTGGTCTTCACGGTCTTTATAGACCATCATCTACATGAGGTATTGATTTAGACTTTGAGTTAAACCCTCACATTTGCATACCAATTCACATTTCCTCATAATCTAGTTTGGACTACCTTGGATCTGAACTACGTTTGACCTGATCCCTTTATAGGGTATGTAGGTAGCTCAAACACGTAGGTTGAGTTCAGTCACCTCAGTCTTTATAGACCATTCTTTAATATACACTTCGTTCTTAGCACACATATACACGCTCATGCATAGGTAGATATCTCATTACACTTACATAAGTCAAGCTCAACCATTTGGCATTTTACACATTAGTTGTGTCCATGAGTTGTATGTTATGATTTTTATAAACTAGAGAATTATCTTATGAAATTATGATTGTAAATAATGGAAAGGGACTCTGAATATCCCTAGGTATCCACGCGTAACAGTTCTTGTAAGCAGTTGAACCCCAAGACCCATTATCTCTGATTGCATAAACTAGTCGAGAGTCACTAAAAATGGGCCCTTTATCATGATTTCAAGACATTAACCAAAACATTTTTTAACTTAAACAAAAACTCAGGTTCCTTAACATACCCATTTTAAAAATATCGGGTGGCAACTACTAGTCTCCATAATTTCAAAATCAAATGTAATTTTTATCATTTGGATGATATTAGACTCGTCACGTCCCAATAAAGACTTACAACCTGCACACATCGTAACCCCAGTACGTGGATCCGGTCGCGACATCTTCCAAAGAAAAGCTCGCAAAATCCCTTCAATTGCTTTAGAAACTGAGGCCTGTAAAACAAAATAAGAACACTAATAAGCTTAAATACTAAACAAGAAAGATTGAATTAGCTACAATTGCCTAGCAAATGGGAGAAACTGATTAGTCCAGCTCTTTACCCATCGAATAATAGATCCTCAAACACACGACAATCTGAAGCACACAATTTAGCGGAAATAAGAGGAACACCTAAATACCGAACTGGAAAAGATCCTACTTGAAAACCAAGAATGTCAATAATACCAAACTTAGTATCCTCATTGATACCTGAATGAATGATCTCACTTTTAGCCTAATTTGGTTATTGCCCAAAAAACAGAGTGAAGAAATGTATCGCCTCCTTTAGTAGAGTCACGAAGCCCACATCACCCTTACAAAATAACATAAGATCATCCTTACTTTTACTTGAAAAAACCAAAAAGACAAAAAAATTATATAAAACTCACAAATAAAAGAAAACCAAAAAATATATTTAAAAATCCTTAATTAGTTTGAAAAAAAAAAAAGATAAAGATAAAGTTTGTTTTTATCATAAATTTAGTCAGATTCTGAAAGATAGATAATCTACATCATAATATAGATAGATACATATATACAGATATAAGGAAATCCGTGACAATTAGAAATCAGTTTGTGATTATTTTTGTTAATAGATTAGATTCTGTGAAGTATAAGAATAATTACTATAACATATATAGATAGATATATACACACACATATAGAATCTCGTGGCTATTAGAAATCAATTTTTGATTATCCTTGTCAACGGATGAGATTGTGACACGTGTAAGAATATTTAATAGGTAAGTGCAGAATTTTAGATTCTATTTAAAAAAATCTTACCAAGAAATCGATAGGGAATCAAAGTCTTAAAAGTAGAAACTAATAAGCAATGTATGCAGATACGTACCAAAGCCTTGAAAGTTAACCAAACCATCATTTCCCTCTCTCAAAGGTTTTTTGAGCAACACTCTATCATATCTCCATTTGTTTTCATATTTGATTTCTCCGTATTTGGAAGCTGTTGTGATAGCAACAACAAAAAAAAAAAAATGGCGAATCAATCCTTTTTCTATCTCCAGAAAAAAAAAATTCAATCTCTTTTCCTAAATTTTCTTGAGAGGCACTCTGTCATCTCTCTTAGATATTATGTACAGCAAGATAGAAAGAAATGTTTGTGTAATTTGCCCAAATTTTGGAGGTATGAAATACAAAAAAGGTTAAAAAAATAGTGAATAGGCAGACAAAGATGAAGAGTTTCCCTGTTTAAAGAATCCTAAAGAATCCAGGAAAAGTTGGCTAATAATCCAATCCCAAAAAATCTAAGAAAAGTAGGCTAAGAATCTAAAATTATTAATCTGAAAAAAATCTAAGAATCCAAAACTGTTTTTCATGAACATGGACAGAACATAAATAATATAAATTCTATAAAATGCCCTTAATTGGCGGGTATTTTGATAAGCATGGAGAGTTAATTTAGAGCATGATTGAAGGTATTATGTAATCTAAACTAGGGGTAAGAGTTTCATCAAAATACTGCGTCATAAAAAAAATTAAATAAATGAAAAGAACTTCACCAAAGTATGGTGTTCACTATATGATAGTTATAGATTCTTTAGCTTCCTACCTCTTCCTCTTCCTCATCCTCACCCAACAAACCATAAGTTACAAACCTAGAGCAACCTTCTACATATCAACCATCTTCCATAGCCTATTGAGCTCAATCTAGGCTTGATTTTCTTCATGTAGCTTCAGGCACATATTTGGAAGAAGTGGCTCATTCTTCTTCTTCCAAATCCGTACCATCGGTGTTCAAGTCAATGGCATATATTTGGATTCATCTCATCCTAGAGATTCATCAAAACAGAGGAACAACCATCCCTATTCTGTTATCAAATCCAAGTGCAAATTCTACTTTGAAGACCATTTTTTCTTTCCTGGCCACATTCTCTTCCATCATCCTCTTGCAAGAAATTCACCTAAAGCTATGGCATTGCATGGATGATCTTAAAGTAGATATCATCTCCTTTAAGTGCACTAACATTGCCTCAATTTATAGCAAAATCTGTGCACAAGTTCATGGTCGATATGAGTGAAATGAGTAGTATGGCCCCTATTACGCATTGAAATTTGGCCATTTATATATAGCTTCTCACTCTTCTGCAACGAAGGAAATAATAATAGAATGCCCAATGAAACTATTAATTCATTTTGAGATCAAACTTGGATGTGAATTGCTAGTTCATGGTTCCACTTCTACAGGTCTGTCTAACAATGAAAAGGCTCAGCTATATATACTATTGATGAATGACCATGGTAAGTTGTCCAAGTCTCCTACACAAGATCCTAACTCTCCCTTTTCTTCTAAGAAGACACATAAGATTTGGGGCTAACTTAAGTTTCTATGTCAGCTCGGTGGCTTGTGGCTAAAGATTGTTGGACTAAAATACACATCTTTGTAAGAAGAGACTAGGTTGGATGCTACGCAGAAATTGAAATGTAATGAAAGTTCATATCACAACATTTGCATATTATTATATTGACTGTTTATAATATGTTCCACTAATATCTATACAAGAGGCTAGACTTAAATGTCATCAATTTAGCCAATTCTAAGTCATTCGCATTCTCTGCAAGGCTTCTCGCTCATGTATATGCTCTGGATTGATAAACATTTAGTTTCTAAGACTATTTCTACCCAAGTAGGTGTGTTTACATGCTTTCTATTACTCTAATATATCAAGTGTTTTTTAAACATGGCAAATAGCAAGATATAACATATTATAACAAGTAATTAGACTAAATATGGCATGGAAAAAATGAAATCAAGACATGCTATATAACATAGTAACAGGCTTAGACTTTTGATTTATGATCCGGATACCTTTCATTGACAAGTTAAAATTATTTGCTTAGTAAAAATATTTCTATCCCAATCAAGCTAATGTATTGAATAAAATGATATAATAAAACATTTTAAGAGAAAATAATATCGAATGTGAAATTCTAGAGAGAGAAAGTCAGAAGATCCTCTGCCATACCTTAACAACTTTTTGGTCCGGTAAGGGAACGTGAGAAATAAGAAGAGCAGGGGGCTCTTATATATAAGTATACCCTATGCTGATCAGAAAGTCTATTCGGTGACCACAGGTAGGGTTTCGCACCTATAAACAAGAGGAAAATGTCTCACTCGTGTCACTTCAGAAAAATTCTTTGCCTTTAAGCACATGCATGAAAGTTTTCCCAGGGATGGGGGCAAAAAATAACTTCTGGCTTTGTGGGCCAAAAATCTCACTTAGCCCTATAGGGGAGAACTCTATTTACGTGCCATCCTAAATTTTTATTATTTTTAAATACATTATTATTTTAATTTGAGTTAATTTGGTACTATTTCAAATTCTAATTAACTTTAATTGGACTAATTTGAATATTATTATAATACTTTTAAAATTTATTTAATGTTAATCTAAATTAATTAGTGGATCAATTCATTCATTAGTATATATTAATTAGTTAAGTTAATTAATGTGTAGATGCACTTGTGGCTAACCTATTTACACACCTATGCTAGTAGATTAATTTGTTTGGCTTTGGTGTCTCATGTGCATATGAGTGGGTAAGGTAAACATGGCTACATGGCTAGCCAAGGAAAAAAAAAGCTTTAGGTAGTGAACTTCCAACCAAGAAAGCATATTTATGATATAGGTACATGTAAGAGAGAGCGAGAAAAAAACAGAGAGCAAGGAAGATTAAGAAAACATTTAAGGTTTTTGGCCGAGCTTTGCTAAGGTAAGTTATTTTATTTTGTTAATTTAAAATTTATCCTATGGAAAATTAAATAAATAAAATGTGGAAGGTGTACTGGTTGTGTTCTATTTACTAGTATATTATTAATTGGTTTGGGATATATTTTAATTAATGTCTCATTTGTAAAATTTGTTTGAGTTAAAATTAGGACCACGAATAATCAGCAGTAACCATCTCAATAAATGTAGGTATTCACTGAGAAAAACAATATTTGATAAATCTTAGTTAATGTGAATTTCTTTTATGCTTGAAAAAATATAAATAATTAGTTTCTTAAGGAAATAAATATTTTTCTAAAAACTTAGATAGAATCACTTGGTAATGGAAAAATTATTAATCTAGACCTTATAGGCTAAATGTTACAATTAAAATGATTAGAAGATAGTATGTGAATACGTGTTGACTAGCCATAACTATGTACATAGAATTTAGCACATATCAATGGAAACATTAACAGAAAAGGTTACTAGAACTTTCAAGTAGGGAAATTGTTCTTATAATTTAAACACAATATTTTTTCACATAAAGGCATGATAAGAATATATGATTTCGTTACATGATTATTGTGACATTACAAGAGAATGTGAAATGTTATGTGATTGTATGGTAAAACGTACAATTGAACTTCCTAAATGAGTATTGATAGTTCACTTGAAAAAATTAAATGCAAGAAATTGATAAATATTATGATCTAAGAAAGTTTTTATCAAGATTGGCAGTGACTGAAGATAAATGGCAAGGAAATAAGGAAAGAAAGATGCAGGTACCAAGCCTTATGTCCATATAGGCCTCTGTCGGCATGCCCGTTCAAACAACAGTAGCTGTGTATGAAAAAGAGGTGAAAAAAATGATAAGAATGGAATTCTATCTAGACCTTCGTCTTGATAGAATCTTGCTCATATAGCTGTTTGATCAACCAAAGGTGGAAGTTGAGGAAGAAAAGAAAACTGGCTAAGTGTTGGAAATCTATCCGCGCACCTATCCGAATAGACTCTTGTTCGAAACCCTGTGCGCACAATAGAGAGTTATGCAGATTTCAAAGGAAGAAGATTTTCTAAGTGTAGAGACTAGTCGAGCCGAGTTTTAGTTTGTAATTAATTCTATTAGGAGAAAGGTATTTTTTTACAAATATTGATAGAGATATAGAGTAAAAGACATACTTCATGTTATTTTTTATTTCATTTTAGTGAGAATTCTTTTTGAGCAACGAATGCCACTTATTATATTTGTACATGTGTCTAGTATTCACGAAGAATATTTGATCTAGTGTATAGAATATAGCTTCCACACAGCAAACTAGATCATCGGTTCTTTTGAAATACAATTCTATTGTTCACTGTTTTAGAAAGAATTGGACACACCATCAGTGGAACTATAGCACAAATTTTAGTAGATCAGTCTTGACTATGGTGAATGGTTTAATTCCAACTATTTGTGTCAGTACACTTTGTGTGTATTAAACTAGACTTAGTTAAATTAATTATTTTACACTGACTTCATAAAATAATTTAAACCTCATGCTTAATATGATTATTTATGCTCTTAAATCTGAATTCTATTTTAGACACTTGTACACGATGATTGTTACTTTGATTACACAAAAAGTGAGCTTCTATATGAGTCAATAAACTCAGTGGGTTGAGCAATGACATTATATATATAGTGAATATTAATTGTTAAAGGAATCCACATCTTGATAAATTGGATTGATGATATTCCCTTGAAGGAGCCTATAAGTTTTGGCTGTATCAAATCTTACAAGTGGATTTTGAATTTGATACGTCAAATAAGTTAAATAAAAATATCTCAAGGAAAATAAGAAATCAATTAAATTAGATTGTCAGTAATTAAATTTAATTAGTGGATATCTGAAATCTTAATGTGGGGAGATAATAAGAATTTAATATTATAAGCTCGAAAATATATTTCGATTATGATTAAGGTGCAATTATAATTCGTTAGTAGAATGAATTATAATTTACGTATTTAAGTCCTAATTCAGGTAAGATTGGGATATTTGATTATGTAGGAAGTCTTTTCATAGTTGCCTATTAATACCAACTGTAGCCCTATAAATACCCTCTCTGTTGGCAGCTAAGGTTAACGCTTACTGAAAAGAAAAATAAAAAACCCTAAAGACTGCTGAAGATTCCACCAACTTGTGAGACAGAAAGAAGATATTTTTAGGAATTCGACAGAAGGCTGAAGGTTGAGATCGAGTAGTCAAATCGAAACCATCAAGTGCTCAAAGTTTGGATTTGTTGAGATCAAACTAGAGAGATCTCAAAGGTACGATCTTATACTTGTAGATCAGATCGGTGAAAATTTTTGTATAACTTGTATACACTATAGTCGAGATCTTGGGGTTTTCTGCGTTCCTCAATAAATATATGTCTGAGCTTGAGTTTATAAGCCCAAGAGAACCTGAGATATACAATTTTGGTTTTTATTTATATAATTTAGAGAAAGGTTTTAGTTAGAGAATTTAGATCTTATTTCTTTCCAAAGAAAATTTCAATTTCTTTCTTTTTTACTTTGTGAACCATGTTTACATTCATTGTAATCTTTCCTTCAATTTCAATCGCATGTGAGTAGTTTCACATCTTTGATTCAAATCAATGATAGTAGTTGAATTGTATGGAATAAGATTGTATAATTCATGAATGAAGTATACGAGCTATCATTAGAATTTTCATGCATCTCTCAAGGATCTGTATATGAATTGCTAAGTTAGATCTCTTATGTTAGAATTATGGATTATGCATATTAAGCGTTTGGTTTAAGTTTTCAACCAGTTTTTTGAACATAATTTCAACCTCAACTCAATTTCATTTATTCTAAATTGATCTTCATTTGATAAAAATTTTCAATCTACTTTTTTAAGTTTAGATTCAGTTATTTGAATACCTTGAACTTCTATATAGTTTACTACTTGAATTGATTTGTATCCAAGACTTTCATTATATTGATTTAAATCAAATTCAACCAAATAACATCATTTCAACTCAAGTAACAATCCCTACCATTCTTTATGGGATTCATTTTACTTAAGAATTTCCAATCTATTCGTTCATCGATTTTCTATCACGGCTCTTTATGGATATGATCCGATACATATTAGTTATTGTTCTTTGATAAACACCCTACACTTGGGGTTTGGCCAATATTAGTATACATTGGAATCGTGCAAGTGTTATGGTTGGGCTATACGTGGTTTAAAGAATTGTTCTTAGATATTTTGATATTTGCTAGTTATTGTGTGAGCATTAATGCTGGTTGTATTTTGAGAATTCATGTCATCAGGCTGAGGTAATAGAATTACAAGGGCGGTGTAGGTTATAAGGGTAGGAATGAGTTATTATTGATATTATAATGATTCCATGCATTTTATATAAAGAATGTGTTAAGGTGTTACAAAACGGAAGGGTGATATAAAGACGGAAATGGAGTAACTTTGTATAAGCATTTTACTGCTTAGTTACTTAATTTGCACTGTTACCATCCATTTTATACGATAATAATAGTTATTTTGGATACTTTGCATTTGTTTTTATATAAAAATACTTATTGATATTATTTAAATAATTTTCTTACTGAGCTTTGCAGCTCATCCCATTTCAAAGGTTTTATACAAAAACGCCCTCTGGTAGCAAAATTGACACTGACAAAGGTTAATGGCGGATCAGTTGTCGTCAAGTTTGTAAATAGGCAAGTAGTTGTTAGCTTAAGGCCTAGTATATGTGTAATATTTTTAAATAGCTAGATTGTGGTGGAGCATATGTAGTAAAGTTAGTTATCATACTCTAGTTCTTTGGTTGAAACTCACGATGTGACATATTGGTATCAAGGCCAGTTAGTAGATCGAATTTGAGACCTTATTTAAAAGAAAGATAAGTAAATAATAACAGAGGGTAACGTGTTTTAGAAAATCTAAAATCTAGACAATGTGCATTTGAATAACTTAGAGAGGATATGAGTTATTCATTTTTCTTAGCTTCAGATTTCATGATTTTATTTCCTGATATTATAGGTCATTATTAACACTGATTTGAGTTATTATGGAAGTCTAAAGCACAAAATGGGCAAATGGCAGACCCCTGCATGGCATGGTTACAATGGATATTGGCATGTCAAGAGGTCATAAGCTAGCCCGACAGAATATTTTAGATACGGCTGTGATTTGGGCTCTTGAGACAATGCATAACTAGAATGATATTACACAGAAGAAAGTTGTACTAGAATTGATAGCAGTGGAATGATGGCTACAGTTGCTGGAGAGAACCCAAGCCTTTACAGGTTTGGTTCATACGATGGTTTAGGAAGGCACTTTAATCTATCGTTCATTTGCTAGAAGGCTTGCACATCCTGAACTAGCGCAGCTACCATTTGTTTTAGCTCCCTCGTTTGCTCCCGAGCCAATAGTTGGTCCAATGCCCAACGTGGTACTGAGACCCTATCCAAGACCAGAGCACAACCTTGGGGAGGGGGCCAACTTGGAGGAAGATGATAACAAAGAAGAGATAGATCCAAATCCAGAAGAGGATCCGGAAGAGCTAGTCATTATTGATTTGACTAGTGACTTTGATTATGATGCAAGAGGTTTTGCTGCTACGTAAAGGATCGATAGTGGTTTATATATAGTTTTGTAAATGACACCCTATGACCCTAGGTTGTATAATTTTTTGGTAAAAGCCAATCCAGTGATAGATAGGTGCCCTAGGTATAGGGATAACCTGATATTTTGTATATGGTCCAACGATATATACATACACATACACATATTTGTAAATTGCTTTGATGACATCAATGAAAATTATAATATCATTACATGTGTTGTTTATTTCGATGTGAAAAAACATTACACTAAATTAATTATCTTATATTCAGAATATCACATCATAGAGAAGAAAGGGGTAATGAAACATCGGGCTGACAGGAAGAAGAGAACATGAGTGCAAAGATGAATAACTCAAGGCAACGAAACATAGGAAATGTTCTTACTTTAGAACAAATGTGGCAATTTATTAAAAATCTAGCCAAATAGATGCAAGCATAAATACGACCACCTCCTGCTCTAATGCCAGAAGTGATCCACATTCACCCCCGGTGAATAAACCACAACCAGGGGTGAACATACCCCCAGTAGATAACATAAAGGAATGGGAAGATAAGTGTTTTTGATAATTTTAAAAATAAAAATGCCCTAAAATTTTGGGAGAGATTGATCCTACCATAGCAGAGAAATGGTTAAAACAAATTCGTAAAATGTTGGATATTGTGGCGATCCCAGCTAAGTATCAGGTAGAGTTTGTCGCTTACAAATTGCAAAAGCACATAGATTTTTTATGGGATTTGATTAAAGCGATAAGAGAAGTGGCTGGGATGAGGTGGACCGAGTTCACAGACACTTTCTATTAACACTACTTTCGTGAAATCACCTAAGAAATAAAGATGGAGAAATTCATACAGTTACTAGTGGTATATATGACAGTGGGTCACTATGTGGCCAAATATTTAGAACTATCTAGTTATGTTTCTAGATTTATAAAAACGAAGAGGGAAAAGACTCGAAGATTACTAAATGGGTTGAAAACTGCAATTCGCTCCAAAGTGGCAACATTCATGGAGAAGAACTTTTCATAATTAATTGATCATGTAATGTTGGTATAATAAGAGGACATACAGAGAAATATAAGGAACGAACAAGAAAGGGAGGGACCCTAGAGGAATGATAGAAGGGAGGTACTAGCCAGAGTGGAACATTTTATAGTTACCAGCCATAGCCTAAAAAACACTACACAACAGAGAAGTCATATGACAATAAGAAATGAGATGAAGAGATACTGTAACTATGGCCATTTCGGTTGTCTAGGACTATAATATCCCTAGCTAGGCAAACTTAAAATGTGGGTTCCATAGATACTCCACAACCTCCCCAGTTACCACCTCTACACGATTATGCAAAAGTGACCCCAAAGCCAATATATCAAAATTAGCTACCACTACAAGTGCGATCGTATTAGGAAGACCTAGAAATCTCACCGCTCCACCTAAGCTGGCACAAAATTCTATTATTAATCATGGAAAAGATCTAGCAATGGGAACTAAGGCACTGACTTGAATCTATGCTTTAACCACTTTGGAGATAAAAAGGAAAGCATCAAATTTTGTAGTGGAAGGTATCTTACTTTTTATTCAATTTGTGTGGATAGCTAACAATTACCTGTAAAATCCTTTGATTCGAGATTGCATGTTAATACTCAAGTTAGTGGAAAAATAAAACCAAAAAATATACGTCGAGCCAAAGTGATCAGAATTAAGGATCGTGAGCTTGATGTTGATTTAATAGTATTAAACATGCAAAGATTTAATGTTTTTCTGAGGATAAATTGGTTAACGAGATACCATACGGTGATAGATTATTTTTGTAAGATAGTGATATTGTGGATAGATGATGGAGATAGGAAAAAGTTTATTGGAGATAGAGTTGTATCATTACCATTTATACTTATGAGCCTTAAGGAACGACAAATTACGACTAATAGTCATTTGTGTTTCTTGAGACAAGTGTTGGTAGACAATGAATGGCAGGAATTTGAAAAGTCTATACCAGTAGTTGATGAATGTTTAGAGGTATTTCCTAAAGAATTACCTGGGTTACCTAAACCTAACTGGCGTTATCATACTCTGGTTCTTCTATTGAAGCCTATGGTGTGATAATCTGGCCCTGTGGGCAAAAACTTGCCACGACACACATGGTCTTCCCCTAGGTAGCATGGTCATTTTGGTCAAATTTTGCCTGCGTCGCATAGCTTGGGTCAAGTTTGACTAAGTTTAGGACATGTTCAAGCCTTTTCTAGAAGTTCTAGTAAGGTTTCAGGAGCATAGAGAACCTTCTTAACGTCCCTTGGGGAAAAATAAATCACTAGGTCAATTTTTGGTTTAATCTAGTTTTTTTAGGCTATTTGAAAATTAATATTCCAAAACGGGTTGAAATAGAGAGAGGCCCACCCAATTTCTTTATTTAACCCCTAAAAGTACACCTAAGTTGACATCCCTTACCATTTTTGGGGTATAAGATTTCAATAGTGAGGTTAAATTGACTTCCAGACGTTTTTGTCAGCCTGTAGGTTGGTACAAATATTTTTAGGCCCAAATCCCGAGGTAACTTTTAAATTTTGATTGACCAAACCTAACTGGGGGGTTATCTCATGAAACATGTTCTTAATATTTTTGTAAAATTTGTGTCTTTTGACTGGATTTGAGGGCTTAATCGGTGCTTGATGTGCTAGTCACTGCAGTTTTACTGATGAAAGCTGTTTTGAGCATTTGAGGTACGGGCAGCCTCTATAAGCATCATTTGACCATTCGAAGTCTTCATTTGGGTTCCCCCACATGTTTTTGATTATTCTGGAGCATCTCATATTTTTAAAACGATAATTGGTCATTTCAGTCAACATTACTCTCCAAGTACATTGGTAGATGCTAATTTTGACTTTTTGACTTAATTAACCTTAATATCTTAATTTCAGTCAATTTTTCCGTGTGAAAATCTTAAATTCCACTGTTTGAATTCATTCATGTGTTTCATGATCTTCTGACTTAATTTAGACTTGTAATTTGTCTTCATTCCTTTATTAGGGACGTAACCATCAATTTTAACTTAACAAATCCTTGCACTGAACTTGAGTTAATTAACCGTTTTAGAGCTTGAGAAAAACTATGAAAAATATTCAAAAGATTTAATTTAATAATTATAAGAACGTGTACTTGTCAAAATAAATTCCAAAAAATGTGTAAAGTGTCGGGTAAAAATGGGACGACTACATAATGCATACGTAAGTCCCGCTTACCTCATATTTGAAAACAAGAAAAAATCGAAGAAAATCCAAAATTTCCTCCCAGCTTTAAGGGCTTGTAACTCATACCATGAGCCAAACCTCAGAAAACCGACACCATCACTGTGATCACGATGTTAAATACTCCAAGATCTAACTAGTTCCTCTCTCTCTCTCTCTCTCTCTTTCTGTGTGTGTCCCCTCTTGGGTGCTGCTACTGGAAGGGTAAGAAAAATAAGAAAAGATAAAGAAAAGAAGGCTCGGTCCCTTCACCCAGTTTTCCAACCCAAAACAATTTTAAACCAAACTTAGTCCAAGAAAAATAAAATAAACTCAATCATCGAGACCAAACTTTAGGTCTAAATATTTAATGGGCCTAAAATCTCAGTAAATAGCTAAAATAAAATACTAGGTATTACATGCCAAATCTAATATAGGCAGCTATGTATATGATAATGATAACCAATTTGCTTACTAACAATTGAGTCTTAACAATGGTCAACTTTTCCATAGAATCAGTAACTGGTTAATATCTCTCAACTAATTTCAATATATAACTTCCTTGCCTAGTGAAACTTTATCCTTGTTGAAACAAAATGTTGGCCTTACAATACCTTGAATAACTGTTCATTTAAATAGTCTTTGACATCGGTCTTATCTCAAACTCGACTGATATTTTATATTGACTTACTACCCATCGATTTTTATCTTGATGTTGACGAAATTATCGAACTACCCTTATTTAATCTATATTCTTAGACTTGTTAACTTTGTCATCTAACTTTCTGCCACGTGTTATCATTCGATAAATTAGAGTTTATTAGGATAAACTCATATATATATATATATATATATATATATCACATTCAATTTATCTTAACTTGTCATTGGGGTACTATTTATACTAAAAAAAACTCATGTTTTTTCACAATTCTCAGTGTGTGCACACACACACGAGGATGAGCATGCCAAAATCTAAAAATTCAAAAGAGGAACATAAAATAAGTGCAGAATCAGTCAAGTATGATTGTGGGATTTTGCCTTCACAGAACTTTGAAATGAAGTATATAATAAAACAAGTAAAACAATACAAACAACAATGAATAATGTAATTTATAGAAGTATGGCAAAATATATATGCATCCTTGCCTTCATTAATTATGATTTGAACACTTTAGTTCCAGAAAAATAATAGACACAGGTGATAAGAACGCATAAACCACATCTTCGTCTAGAAAGGTTGAAGAAGAACTTCTCTAAAGTGTAGGGAACGTAAATGCAAGAAAGTAAAATTACAAAAAGTGTAAAGGTTAGGAAAAAGTGTAAAGTCTCTCAAGGGAGTATGGTTGGGGAACCCTTTCCCAATCCCTCTCAGTTTGCTTTTATAGTTAGAGCTTTAAACCGGATACCTTTTCATGTCTCTCACTACTGCATGTTCTGGAACAACAGCGATGTTTTAACTGTAACGGAATCTTTGGATTGGTGGCAGCTTTCTTATTCAAGCTCTCTAACTGCATCGGCCGATTATTTTTGGTTGATCTTTAATTCATTTGGCCGACATAAATTTCTTTGTGGATTTATTCAATCCTCGTCAACCTATAAGCTGATATAACTTCCACTTTTCTCCCCATGAATTGAGATTCAATGGTAAATTATCAGACAACTTAGATATTTTAGATCAACTTCACAACATTAGCCTCCCTTTCATCATCTTTAGCTAAAATAATAATTGATTAGTTTCATTTAGAAAAACTCTTCCATACATCGGCCTGTAAGTTGGACTAACATAATTTCAAATATTTAGTGATCTTTTTAAATGACTCTAATGGCGACAATACCTGTATCCTTTCAACAGTGGTTAGAGTTTATGGGAATAAACAAGGACTAAACTAGTTTTATCTTTTGGCATCTTATAATTATAATTGAGTAAGGCTCAAGTTTAAATTAAACGAATGTAACGATTTTCTTAACTTGATTGTAGTTACGGTATCTTTATCATATTGTTTGATCATAAAGTTTTTGAGTTTGTGGCAAAAGATAGAAGAGGGAAATCAACTATTTGTAAAAAGAAAATAAAATATGACGTATAAAATTAAGAATGCACTCATATGAAGAATTTATTAAGAAAGAATAAAAAATTCAAAATTAAAAATTATTACTCTTGTTTATTTTGTAATGAAAACAAAAAAAAAACATAAAAATTAAAAAATGATTTAACTAAAAAATTAATTTATAAATATATACATGCCTTTTATTTTCTTACGTTGTCATTTTCCTATTTCCTCTTGAATTCAAAGAAAGATAATTCTCCTCTTCTTCTTCTTATTTATCTTTTTTTTTTTTTAATAATAACGAGACTAAGACAACAGAAAATTATTATGAATTCAAAGAAGTTCGGAATAATGGATTGAGGTCATTAAATTAAAAAATTAATAGTCTAAATATATTTATATTTATAATGATTTAAAAATATATAATTGTATTTAAATCATTAAATTTTAATTTAATAATTTCGAATTTCACTGTTACCTAACTTTAGTCATGTCAAGCTCTCCCTTTTCAATTATTCTGTACTTTCTTTTTTTTTTTTTTGTTCCCTATCTCTCACTTGAGTGTGTTTTTTATGACGCAGAGTCAAATATTTTAGTCCATACAATTCATCAACTCTTTTAAAATTTTCCATCATCAAGCTAGCCTAGTCGTCCTAATTCATGATGAGGGTACATAATTTTTTTGGAACAACTATACCCCGCGGGGACCCAATTGAAAATCCTAAGCAAATCATATCAAAAAAATCATATCATAGACTTAAGACTACCAAAAAGGTATAATAACACAATCAATGATATTGAAGGACATGATGCATTTAATTTAAGACGAAATGAGAAAAATAAGATATTGAATATCCTCGCTGAGAATAAGTGCAACTCTTATTCACGGTTTCTTTGGAGCGAAAACGAAGAAAAGAAAGGTAAAAAGAAAAATAAAAAAATAAAAAATGAAATATACGCTCTAAAATACATATTTTATTTGAATAAATTTTAAAATACAATAAACTAAAAGACATTCATCAATATATTATTTTTTATTTAAATTATTTGTAAACCTTTGAAATTTCACCATGATTAAATTAAATTGAAAGAATTTTGAATGTTTATTTTCTTTTTCTCTTGATAAATTTTTAATATACCAGGATAATATGAAAATCTCATCACCAATATTCAAATGTATAACGGAAAACAGTCAGGTATAGGTATAGTTTGGAAAGAAAAAAAAACCAACTTTTTATATAGTTAATTACTAACTAACTACTAAAAATGTTGCTTTTTATGTTTGGAAAAGAAAAAAAGTTAATTTTTTAGTAGTTTGTTTTTTTAATTTTTTATTAATTTGATATTTTT
>QLOD02000038.1:17231909-17245475 GCA_003260245.2 Sideroxylon spinosum | reverse complement strand
ATTATTTTACTCAAACCATGCAATGCTCCCTTCATCACCTAGTGCATTCTGCTTATTCAAGCCATATATTTATTGTTTGCACAGTTCTGAAGATCCCAACCAGGACATCAGAGAACTTGTCGTAAAATACAGCAGTAACCCAGAGTCAGAGCCCAAATTGAAGCAGCTTTTACCTCAAATCGCTTCATTATTTGGAGGCGATAAATCTGTTAATGAAAGAGTGCAAGAGCTGAAGAGCCATCAGCTAAGCAGTGATGCCTCAAGTGCGCTACTTATCCTTGTAACAATATAAGAAATTAGACTTTGTATGGGTGTTAAAAGGTTGTGTTCAGTGTTTTATTTCATTTCAGCCTTCATACTAACCGTCCATGTTTCTGTGAGCAGTGAAAGCATTTGCTACGGATACCCTTGCAGGGCTTGGAAAAGGTGCTCCATTTTCTCTCTGCTTAACACAAAAACATTTCTCTAGAGTTGCATCCGCACGGGGCAAAAATGACAATGACCTATCCAGTGTGAGTTTGGAGTTGCATTTTCATTTAACTATTCATTTTTCAATTATATAGTAAATCCCATTTGAGAGATGACTACTAACAGTTCTTTCTGCAATTGGCTATGCCCAGTTAACTGGTGTGATGAAAACTGAATATCGCATTGCCATGAGGTCTTCCCTTCGAAATGATTTTGCTGAGGGTGTTCGTGCAGTCCTGGTGGACAAAGATCAGGTTTATCTCTCTTTCTTAGTTCTTTTCCACTACAAAAGTTATACATTGATTCAAGAATCTGCAATTTTGATTGGATTTATCTCTATGACTATATGATAGTACTGGCATGTATGCAAGGCGCTCTTATTTTGCACAGATATCCTACGAACAACAATAGTAATAATTTGTATAGAATTTGAACGCCCAACTTGTTTGTGTTCCTTGAAGTTGTATTTGAATCAAGGTTTTTTTTCAAGAGAGAAGTGAAGGGAATGAATTCAAAATTACTTCTCCCATTTGGTTTGTAGCGGACAATGGAAGGGGAAAAGTATGGGACTTGAAAAATTAAAAAATTTAATTTATTGATGAATGCTTTCTCATATTTTCTAATCCATTCAAATAAAAATATGCATTTGGCATTTTATATATCCTCCTCTTTTCCATTTTTTTTTTTCCCCTTTCCCTACCCTTTGTTTTTCCTGGCCAAACCCTCAATCCAAACACACTCTTAGAGTGCTAATTCTTGTTGCTACACAGAGGGGTATGTCCCTTCAATGAGATTTGCATTGCTGCATTCTTATCCATAGGCATATTTGTTTAAAAATTCCATATGAGCATTGTTAATGTTATGTGTGTATCATATTAATGTATTATTAGTATAGGGTTTATACCTAGTTAGTGTATCTAGTCACCTGGTAGTCTAATGGTCACCCTATGCCAGATGTACAATCACTTCTATCATGTATATAATTCACACACCTGAATTCAATGGGGGTGTATAATTCCTCCCAATTCTCTTGTTTATTTCATGATATCATAGCAAGAACATTCCTAGTCCTATTCTTAGCTCAATACTGTTCATCAAAGTCCAGTAGCGTTGTTATTAGAAGTGTCAGTCCAATAACATTGGCGTTGAAGCACTAATCGGAGCTCGGCCAAGCATAAGTTCATTCTTGATCATCCTCTCTGACATCTAACCACACCACGGTGATCGACAAGAAGAGGTGATTGTCATTGGCAGAACGCTATCACCAGAAAAGTGGTCACACGCCGCCAGACGACACCAAGTAACTTGCTCTTGGGCCTCATCCTCTTTTACGGCCTGCTCTTCTCTCTCAGGCGACCTTATTGGTACTGATCCCTTGTTGTTTGGGTAATTTTTGGTCTCCCTCCCTCTATTTTCTCTTTGCGATTGGTTTTCTGGTATTGTTTTAACGCTACTGTTTATTCCACCTTGCTATCAGTATTTGTATTCTGCTTCAAGAGTCACTAATTGTCAATTATTGTGGGCTTTAAATGGCTTCAGAAGTATCTGCTGAACAAAAATTGGTGGGTGGTCCCATTCCAATGCCTCAACAGTTAACCGCAAGGAAGTTGAGTAGAATAAATTATGTTCAGTAGTCTAAAGATCTCAGGATTGCCTTAACTGGATATGGTAAATAGAAGCACTTAACTGAATCCACACCTCCTGAAGATGATCCTAAGTTTGATATTTGGATCCAAGAGGATGCTCATCATGTTAGTTTGTTGTGGAATTCCATGGAGCTTAATATCGTTGATATGTGTACTCATCATGACACATGTAAGGATATATGGGAATATACTTGTCTCTTGTTCTCCAGTGATCTTACCTCAATGTACAACCCATCACTGGAATTCTTTCAGCTACAGTAGTTCGGTAGGCCGTTTATTGAGTATTTTGCTTCTCTCAAGCGTGTCCATGAGGAATTAAACTCTCTACAACCATTGTCTATTGATATTAATGTTATGCAGAAGCAAAAAGAGTAAATGGTAGTGCTTCGTTTTCATACTGGGCTAGATTCAAAGTTTGAGCCAATCAAAACCCAGATTTTTAGTGGAGCCACTCTTCCTCATTCACAGAAACCTATTAAAGAGTTGTGAGGTTTGTTTTTAAGGATTCAACTACTACTACAAATTTTGCATATTCTGATCTAATCAGTCAGACTCCTATAGACAACTAAGGTCCTATTCATAGGCATCCATCTCAGTTTGGTGAACGTGGCCCTGGAGGATGTGACAGTGGTCGTAGAGGTCGTGGTACTAGACCTAAATGCTCCAATTGTGGACGTGCTAGACATGTTAAGGAGAATTAATGGGATCTTCAACCACTATCTACTGATATTAATGTTATGCAGAAGTAAAGAGAACAAATGGTAGTGTTTTGTTTTCTTGTTCGGCTAGATTCAGAGTTTGAGCTAGTCAAAGCCCAGATTCTCAATGGAGCCACTCTTCCCTCATTCGCAAAACCCTATTCAAGAGTTATGAGGGCTGCTTCTAAGAATGCAATTACTACTCCAGATTCTACACATTCTATTCTAATCAATCAGACTCCTGTAGACAACCAAGGTCCTATTCATAGGCATCCATCTCAGTTTGGTGAACGTGGCCATGGAGAACGTGGCCGTGGTTGTAGAGGTCGTGGCACTAGACCTAAATGCTTCAATTGTGGACATGCTAGACACGTTTGGGAGAATTGCTGGGATCTTCATGGGAGGCCAAGTCACATGGTTCATGCTGCATCATTCGATAACCCTACTTCCTCCAACAAATCGAGCACAAGTGAATCATCAACTATAACTTTGTCAAGAGAAGAATATGCCAAATTTCTTCAGTTTTAAATGGCTCAGTAGGCATTCCAATAGCTTCTTTGGCACATCAAGGTAATCCCACTACTTGTGTGTTCACCTCTTCAAATACGTCGTGGGTTATTGATTCATGTGCTTCAGACCATATGTTTGGAATCTCTTCATTGTTCTCTAATATTCAGTCCTCTCTTATTCCTAATGTCACCACAGCGAATATTTCATCAAATGAGGGTGTCGTTAAAATTTGTCCATCTCCTAATTTGTCATTATCTTCTGCTTTATATATTCTATCTTTATCTTTTAATCTTCTATCTATGAGTAAACTCACCACATAATTGAATTGCTCAATGACATTCTTTCCCGATTTTGTGATTATTCAGGATTTGAAAACAAGGAAGAAGATTGGAGAAGGACATGAAGCTCAGGGACTCTATTATCTGACTGGTTCTTCATCTATTGCTTGTTTAGTAGTCGCATCATTGTTGGAAATTCAACGTCGTTTGAGTCACCTGTCTCTTGACAGGTTGAAGTCTATGGTTCCAAGTTTGAGTCAACTTTAGTCTTTAGACTGTGAGTCTTATCAGCTAGGAGAGCATCACCGTGCTTCCTTCAGCCCTGGAGTCAATAACAGGTCCTTAAGTCTTTTTTATTTAATTCATTCAGATGTATGGGGACCTAGTTCAGTTGTGTCAAAGTTAGACTTACATGGGTTTATCTAATGAAATATCGTTCTGAGTTATTGTCTATTTTTAAGTCCTTTTGTTATGAAATAAAAACCCAGTTTGATGTGTCTATTAAAATTCTTCGCATTGACAATGCTAAAGAATACTTTTCTAAACCTTTTACTAATTTCATGACATCATTAATGTGCTCCATCAGTCATCTTGTCCTTGCACTCCACAACAAAATAGAGTTGCTGATAGGAAGAATTTACATTTGGTTGAAACAACGCGTTGTTTAATATTTCATATGAAAGTTCCAAAAATTTTTTTTTGGGGGGGGGGAGGGTTGCCATTCTCACAGCTTGTTACTTGATTAATAGAATGCTATCTTCTGTTTTGAAAGGTTATTCCCCTTACTCTACTTTGTTCTCCCACTTACCGTTGTTTCCTCTTTCTCCACGTATCTTTGAGTGTGTTGCATTTGTCCATCAACTTGGTAGTGGGACTGATAAGCTTGATCCTCGTGCCCGTAAATGTATTTTTCTGGGACACTCTCGGGTACAAAACGGATATCGATGCTATAGTCCTTCTCTTCATTGATATTTTTTGTATGTGCTAATCTCTTCTCTAATGACACCTCTGTCCCTGATCTAAATTAGAGTCTTCCTTTACTAGTCATTTCTCCATTTCGTCTTTATTATCCTGATTTGTAGGTTTATTCCAAATGACAGGTAAACTCAGAGTCTCCCTAATGCTTCAAGCTCTTCATCTTCTCCTCCCCAAACTTCAGATATGCTGCTAAATTAGCACCCTGTGATCTTGATCTTCCGATTGTCCTTCGGAAAAGTATACTTACTTGTACTTCTCATCCCATCTTTAACTTTGTTTCCTATACAGCCTTATCTCCATTATATCATGCTTTTGTTTTCTCGTTGTCCACTGTTTCTTTTCCTAACTCTGCGTCTGAAGCATTGTCTTATGGCGTAATGCTATGGAAGAAAAAATGTCAGCTCTTTGAGCCAATGATCCATGGAATTTGGTAACTCTATCTCCTGGCAAGTCAACAGTTGTTTGTTGATGGTTGTATAATGTTAAAGTTCATTCTGATGGTTCAGTTGATAGACTGCAAGCAAGACTTGTTGCCAAGGGATACACTCAAATCTATGGCCTTGATTTCTTAGAAACTCTCTCTTGTGACCAACATCACATCAGTCCATCTTCTCGTTTCTCTTGCAGCCATTTTTTGCTGGCCTTTTCATTAACTTGACATTAAAAATACAATTTTTCATGGTGATCTTACAGAAGAAATGTATATGGAGCAACCTCCTGGCTTTATTGCTCAGGGGGAGTCTGGCCTAGTTTGTAAATTGAAAAAAGCATCGTATGGCCTAAAGCAATCTTCTCATGCATGGTTTGGAAGGTTCAGTGAAGTAGTAATAGAATTTAGATTGATAAGGTATAGTGTTGATCATTATGTTTTTTAAGGACACACTTCTCAAGGAAAGATCTGGTTACTAGTTTACGTGGATGATATTATAATCATAGGTGATGACGCACAAGGAATTTATGATTTGAAGATATTTCTTCATGCCAAGTTCAACACTAAGGATCTGGGTGCACTAAAGTATTTCTTAGGGATTGAGATTGCGAGATCATACGAAGGTATTGCCCTCTCTCAGAGGAAATATATTCTTGATCTATTATCTGAAACCAGAATGTTAAGAGCCAAGCTGGTTGATACTCCAGTTGATCCCAATCTATAGCTTCTGGCTGATAAAGGAGAATTACTGGATGATCCTAGTCGATATCGCAAATTAGTAGGGAAGCTTAACTACCTCACTGTTACACGACTAGATATTTCATTTGCTACGAGTATAGTGAGTCAGTTTCTTGAAGCTCCTCGATCTAGTCATTGGGATACGATTATTCGTATTCTAAGATATCTAAAAGATACACCAGGATGTGGTTTGTTGTATCAAAATAATGAGCATACACTGGTTCAAAGATACACAAATGCAGATTGGGTTGGTTCGCCATCAAATCAATTACTGGGTATTGTATCTTTGTGGGAGGAAATTCAGTATCATGGAAGAGTAAGAAGCAGACAATAGTGGCAAGGTTAAGTGCAGAATCAGAATATAGAGTTATGGCACATGCTTCTCGTGAACTAGTTTGGATACATCATATGTTGATAGGTTAGGGATTTATGGATCCCAGCCTATGGACCTATTCTGTAATAATCAAGCTGCTGTTTACATTGCTTCTAACCCAGTATTTCATGAGCCAACCAAACATATTGAGGTTGATTGTCACTTTGTCAGAGAAAAGATTCTACAGAAAGTCATCAAAACTAGTCACATGAAGTAAGAGGATCAATTTGCTGATTTATTCACTAACACTTTGGGAGGAGCTAGAGTGAAACATTTGTAACAAGCTTTGAGCATATGATATATATGCTTTAGTTTGAGGAGGAGTGTTAATATATGTGTATATCATATTAACGCATTACTAATATAGGATGTGTACCTAATCAGTGTATCTAGCCACCTGATAGTCTAATAGATACCCTATACTTGATGTACAATCACTTCTATCATTTATATAATTTACGCACCTGAATTTAGTGGGGTGTACAGTTTCTACCAATTGTCTTGTTTATTTCAAGCATGTTTAATCTTGCTTCATATCCCACATTTGCTTTCATTTTGGACATAGATAAATAATCTTAGTAAATGATTTATAACCATCTAATATTAGGGAGGGAGTGGGATAAAAATCATGGGATAAGAAGTGGTAGGATAAGGTTGCACGATGACTAAAATACTTTTTAATAAGCTTATAAGTACCGAAATGGGTTATATTATATATCATAGTATGATGTTAAATTATAAAAAAATGGGTTGCATTATATATTATAATATAATATTAGGTTATATTAAATATAATATAAATACTATAATATGATTTAAAATGTTGATAACATGATATTTTACCATTTGTAATATTAAATAATATATAATAACATATTGGGTAAATTACCTTATCTCTCCTTAATATTTAGTTAATTATAAATAATTACCCTCAACATTTAAAGTGTATACACATCCATTATTTTGAAATGTTTGCCATAACAAGATATTTCGACCGATTTGGCTACCAATGTTAAATAGAAAGTAACATGATCAATGTAGAAAAACTATTTGAGATGCCTGCTTAACCTACTTTAGACTATATATAAAATGTCCAAAATGCCATCGCGATCTTCGAACATTTAAAAAAAAATCCTTTTTGTTCTTGAACTATATCTGGTACCATCTCCAAAATTGAATTCAATATCTAAAAATGGAAAACAATGAAATAAAGCAAATATATTATGAATTATTCCCTTCCATAACTTTTTTTTAATTATCTCCAAGGTGTTTAAGACATTTTTATATGTAGTCATAAGTGGTGAAAGAGACATCTCGTATAGTTTTGACACATTGAGTGCATTACTTTTTATTTAACATTGATAGCCAGATGAGCAGAATAATTTAATTGTGACGAACATTTGAAAATAAGTAGCGTTGGTTTAAGTTTCAAATGTTTAGGGTAGTTATCAATACTTAGTTAAATGTTTAGGAGAGAGAGGTGTAATTTACCCTCATATATTTTAGGCAAATATTAACCAGTGCCTCGAGGAAGAATGGTTAAAAGGATAATCATTATCTTTGTACTTTCAAGGGTAGTCAATATTAGATTTTCAAATAATAATTAAATCATTATAAATACAATTTTATCAGACTAAAATGACTTTCACAAAAAGGTGAGACCAACCGGACAAGAAAGAGAGTGAAGGGGGGAGAGAGACCCATTACCTCCCGCCCCCGGGGGGGGGGGGGGAGTATGCTCAGAAGAATACAGTCATTCACCAATTTTCAATACTAAAGGACGCCATTTGAATTCTATTTTTCCTTTGAGGTGTTAGGCAATGAGATTGTTATGATCAGCACAGCCCTATATTTATTAAACGGTCTCTTATACTTTTATCCTACTACAAATGTGTGCAAACAGACACGTGATCTTGTGCAATATCAAACGTTGGACCAATGTTAATATAATCTGAGAATTACTCATCTCAGAATTATTAATTTTAGAATTATCTTTTATCTTGTTAATCAAACACGGCCACAAGGGTTAAAATGCCAATTTTTCTACAATATACTAATATAGCATCTTGTGAGACTCAACAGTTCTTGAAGACAGCGCAGATGTTTTGATTTGTGCTTCCATCAGAGATGAAACTATTTTTGGTTTGAAAATGTTGTTGTCTCTGTCATTTCCTTATTAGTAGTCTTAATATCTTTATTCATCTGCTTCTCTCTGTCTTATTGATTTTCTCGTTTATTCATTTGCAGAACCCAAAATGGAACCCGCCAAGCGTTGATGAAGTCGACCCAAGAGAGGTGGAAATGATGTTTGAGCCATTGGCCCCAGAAATGGAACTGAAAGTTTGAACTTCAACTGATAACATATTCACGATGAATTTTGCCCATAAATATAATTAGATGTGCTGGGCATGTCAAAAAAATAAATCAAATTGGCACTAGCAAATGCCATGCCACTGAGTTGCTCGTGCTGTGCATGTACTTCTACGCCGTATTTGATCGGGTGATAGAAACGGGGTGATTGGATGATTATTTAAGTGAGGTCTCACAAATCCTGTGTTCTTCCATTGTTATTTTATTAGAACGGATGGGTGCTAATTATATTTGAACCCTTGGGACTCTTGTTTTATGAACATATGGTCAATATTAGTCCGACGGAATAGATTTGCAAACCCACCTGAAATCCACTTTGCCAAACGAAGGTAGTTTGCCTGATTATCTATTTTGTCCTCAGCTCTGTTTTGTTAGCTTTTATTCATTTTTTTTTTTTTTTTTTTTTTTGGTGTTTTCGGTAAACCAGGAAGATTAATATAGCAACAGACCATGGTCTTGGGTACTCTCTTAGAGATGCCAATCAGCTTTTATCCATCTATTTTGTAACGTACACTAAGATATGGTTTGGGGGTCAGGTATGTAATCTACTGTTTTAATCAAGTACTAAGTATTTAATTTACATTATTGGATGATTTTATATCCACCAAAATGGAAGATAAGTACTATTAAT
Source organism: Sideroxylon spinosum (assembly GCA_003260245.2). Classification (NCBI taxonomy): domain Eukaryota; kingdom Viridiplantae; phylum Streptophyta; class Magnoliopsida; order Ericales; family Sapotaceae; genus Sideroxylon; species Sideroxylon spinosum. The sequence continues at coordinate 17,236,355 of QLOD02000038.1, read as the reverse complement.
TATGCTTCATTTCCGATTTTGATGGAATTCATTTCCGAATTTGTTTTCCATCAAATTTAAGGTCAAAAATTACTTTCCGTCCTATTTCATAACAAATCATAGTTTTTATCCCATTTTAAATTTTATCAGTTAAATACTAAAAAATTAATCTCACATTATATACAGTCTTATTTATTCTTCTATAATAAATATTTATACCCCATCATGCAATTCTCCCAACAAAACATAGCCTTAAAGACTACAGAGACTAGTTCAAATGCAAGACCCTCCCACCTACATCAGATAAATGGTAATGAATTTCACTCATACCAAAAATTTTCTTCTTAAATAAAAGTTACTTCTTAAAAAAAAAAAAATCAATAACGTTTATTTTTTGTGAAAACAGTACAAGGTCAGGCAAGACTGATGAAAGCAAAGAAAAATTATTATATTTGGGAACTACACTTCAACTCGGAACGCATCAGACGATTCTCATTTTTTCAAAAAATCATTCACTTGTTAACATCTTTGAAACCATGGAGGGAGAAACAAAAGGCTTCTCCAAATAAAATGATACAAACTAGGAACAATCTCCACTCCTCAGACCTTTCAGTAGCTTCAAGTATCCAGGTTGTTCAGGTCTAATATACCTGCAGATATATTCAAAATGTTAGAATTCTATGGTCTCTCAAACAGCATTTTTACAGTTTTTTTCTTTTTTAAAGTGAAATTATTTTTAATTAGAAACAGCAAATACTGGCAATGTATTTAATTGAAAAAGGAAACTTTTCAATCAGAAATTGCCACAAGGACTTTACTAAATTGTTTCTAGACTGGCAGTGCTATATGACAAAAATATTCCACGTCTCCACAATTCAGAGAGACATTTGGTTCGCACTATTCAAAACGACATTATATAAAACTAACTATACACACAAAACTAATTATACACTCCAGCAATTCGCTCTGATACTGGAAATACCTGAAATGCTTGGGGAGATCTCATGGTTGATTTGCAGGTATTACATGTCCCAATTCCTCACTATCTTAACAATTCTATCTAGTACAATGCTAACATGTCGCGTAACCAAATCTTTCCCTTTTGTCTTTCCGTGACACAAGGGTCCCCCGTCCCTATAAACTGAGAAACAGAGGCCTGAAGTTGAATCCAAGGCCCTAAAGTTAAATCTCAGCCCTTGAATTTACGTAAAAATTAATATGATGGGTCTCCACATGTATTTAAGGGCTGAAATGCAACTTCAGCGCTATGAAGTTGTATTTCAATTTCAGTCCTTATCCATAAAGAGATGGGTACCAAGATATCTTAAATTAGCAAGTGTAAATTACATTGACCACTTTTGAGGTTCCTTCGAAAGTTAGACAAAACCCTCTCTCATGATTGAGAAATTACTCTGACCTCCTATCCTCTTAAGTTTATTCAACAAATTACTCTGGCATATAAATGCTAAAAATTATAAAAAAAAAATCTCATTAATGTCACATGAATTATCTATAAAATAGCTAAAATATCCTCATCTAAAGGCTATAGCTTATGGTTGATTTGATTCCTTATGATATAAGAAAATTTTGATTAATTTGAATAAAAATGTTTAATATCCATAAGATTTTGTGCGCTTTTTAGCTATTACAAGTGAAGCAGGTAATTGGGATATTGGATTAAATTGTCATCCTAGCCTTGAGAGGTGCAAACAGATGAAAAGTAGCTTTAGTTCTAAGAACCAACGACACCAACACAATACAACTTGGATGCGCCAACTCAGCATTTTCAAAATAAAAAAAAAAAAAAAAAATCAGAGAAGCACACCACATGGCAAAAAAAAAAATAAAAAAAATCCATGTTTTCATATATTTTTATGTCTTAGAAATTAATACTTTATTCAAATATAATAGAAACGATGTAATATTTTTTTTAATAAGGTAAATATCCATCCAAAAAGATAACACATCCTTTTAACAAAAAATTGCTCCGTGATTTCATAAACTGCACCGTTATTATTACGTACTATCAAATCATCTAAATATAATAAAATTCAAAAAAAAAAAAAAAAACAATAATAATCATAACGAGTGTGACGTGTCCAAGGTACATCCAAACAACAAAAGTTACAAAAATCTGACTCTGCAAAAGTTAAAAAGTCTAATACATATACAAGGTGAGTGACTCACAAATGTCACTCTTAATGGTGAGTCTGTGCTTCCTACTTTGGGTTCACAAACTTGCAGTTTATTAGTATATTATGGTGAAAGGAAGACGATTTGCATACGGTAATCACAGAGTCAATCATGTTTGAGCATGAAATAACAATTAAATAAGCACCAAAGCAGAAAAATATACCCATGTCGAAACAGGAAATCAATGATGACAATATTGCAATTTGCTTTGAAGAACTGTGTTTTCTGGATGATATTCGCAACACCTACTACCGGTATCAATTTGAAGCTCTCAACCTCACCATCTGTCACACAAAATAAGCATTTGCAAAACATGGTGGCTTTGCAGTTAAATATTGCAGGAAAAATGGAAATAAACACTTCAGCATCAAGATAAATTTTACAATATCGATGAGAAAAACACAAATTGTTAAGTTGTACTCTGATCCATGGTTCAAAGAAGCTAAATTTTCATCATCATTTATTGACTTCCCAATGTTTTATTTCTTTTCATTTTTTTCCTAGCTGGAGGGGGAGGGGTAGGGAGGGTCAGGAGATTTGAAGGGCTTACCTTGATTCTTAGGAACAAAACCTTCAGGAAGTTTTAAATCATAACAAAATAGAACATCTCTCTTGTATCTATACCCATCAATGTCCATGTAGGAGACGGCACCAACTGGTACAGCTCTGGGAGACAAGCGCTTCTAATTCCATCAGCATGCAGACCATAAACAACTACAACTAGAATAAAAGGACTAGTCGAAGAATTCGACAATCAAACTTTAAAAAAAAAAATATCTCTGCCACTCAAGGCCATCTTTTGCTCCAAAAGATTTCCAACTTCCTAGCTCATAAAAGGTGCAGTACAAAATTCAATAATACTATCATGGAAAAGAAAAGCTTACTCGTTGGAAATGGAGCCTGGTATCCCAGCCTCCTCTTCACATTCTTTTACAACATTATCCCCACATGCAATCCCATGAGGCTGTCATATCATCAAAGAAATATGAGCCAAAAGATTTGAATTGGAATAAAATCAGCATTTAAACAAGGAAAAAAAAGGTCAGAGACCATAACAAGAATGCGCTCCTCAAGCCATACTCCATATAAGAAAAGTAAGCTTCATCATTGCCAGGAAACCCTTTTGGGAAAGGCATGCATAGAAATTAAACTAGAGAAATGTTACAGAAGCAATATTCAGTTATTTAGATTTAAATGGATATTAAGTGAAGGGACAGCTACCAGTAAGTATGCCTTAATTAAAAAGTAGCACCTGATGACGAAATCCTTTGGCAAAGGACTCAGAAATCAGACTGGGCACATTATGACAGATGTACAACAAAAAAAATGTTTAATTTTTGATTCATAAGTACATTAAGCGAGAGGAACACTGCCAAGTGAACTTTAATTAATAAGATGTGGTTACTCACCAGTCCTCCAGCAACCAGATGATCAAGCATGCCAGGGTAGGTGGATTTCTCTTCACTTCTCTTCCCTATCCATAGATATTTCTCCCAAGATCTTTCAACATAGCCACTCATGTGAACTCCATAAGCCTATTATTGGAATACAAATTCACAAAGGGAGGAAATCACAGAAACGCACAAGCATAAAAGATAAATAGAGGGAATAAAGTATATTGATCAGCAAAAAAAGAAAACATTGGAAACACCATGCCATGATAATCACTGCCTACTGTTAAAAAGATTAATGGTGCATTGGGGACAGTGGTATTCATGCGTTGCATTTGGTATTTGAGGCCAAGTTAGTACAAATGGTGGCATACCAATCAAATGCAAAACCATTTTTCCTTCAATCATGAAGAAGGGCAGCAAAAATTAAGTCAAGGAAAGAATGTCAATGCCACAAATATGATATGAAGCTCAAGAGAGAAACAATCAGCATCAAGAAAAAATAAATAAATGAATAAACAAAGCATAAAGATTGGGATCTGATAACAAAACACACATTATACAACAACCTCCCTTCAGTCATATAAGAAGGTAACATCAGCAGAAGCTGCAAGTGCAAAAGAAGACTTGAAATGTAATTTCAAATATTTTGACAGCACTGATTTATCTTGTCAAAATCATAAACACTTCTGCAATTGGAACGCCAACAAGTTAAGATAACACTGCTTCAGTTAACATAACACTTCTTCTACACTGTCATTATACTTGATCAACATAACAGCCCATCTAGGTGAGCTTTATGTTACCAAGTACTGCCTGGCAGCGATTCAGTGATATGCAAGCACCTGCCTGTCCAGATCTCCAAGTACATCCTTTTTAACAT
>QLOD02000038.1:17175377-17185789 GCA_003260245.2 Sideroxylon spinosum | reverse complement strand
TTCAGGGTTTTAATAAAATTTCACAAAACCTACAAATTTAAATTTTCACGAACTATTCTTACAAATTTATATTACATTATTTAAAAAAAAAAATTCGTAGAACGGTTCTCGTCAGTTTCTTCGAAGACCCACGCGATACCAAATCGAGAGCCTATTTACCATCCACCGAACCGGGACCGGGCTCCGTTGATTTCTCCGCGTTCTAGGGTTTCGACCCCCTTTCTCTTCTTGAGGTCTCGTGTTTTTGTACCAAGGATTTGCAATTTTTTTTCCTTCAGAAGAGGGAGACAGAGTGTGTGTGTAAAGTGTTTGGTGGACATGTTGATTGCAGGAGTTTGAGCTGAACTCTCACTGTCAAAACTCATATTCATTTGATTTGCGTTGTTGTTTTAGGGTCTAAAATCTGGGAACCACCAAAAAGACGCAAGCTTGATAGCATCTGAGCAGCAAAATTGCGGATTTGATTTGATTACTGGTGGGGGGAAACGCTATGAAGGGTGAAATTTTGGACGAAAGCAAGTTTGATGTGCATCTGAAGCTGTGGGCGCTTCGAATCCCTCGTGAAGTCTGCAAGGTCGCCACTCGGATACTGAATGGGTATGCAATGCCTTATTCATCTCAATGTCCAGACAATATAGCTTGACATCGCAACATTGGCCTATGCAGTCTAATACTTGTTAGTAGTGTTTATATCTGTCTTTGTGTATATACTATATATACTATAATGAAGGGCCCTATTTTTTGAAGTTTATTATGATGAAGTATTTATTTACTTTTCTATAGTTTGTATCTTACTGAATTGTGGATATCTAATACTGTGTAGTTTACTGTAGCTGCGAACAAGCTCTATACTTCTTACTTTCTGGGACATTGTGATTTGAATCATTTGTTGCTTGGCTAAAATATTTAAGCTACTGGAACTTCCCTATAGTTTTACTTCCCTCGGGAGGGTGATTTTTTTCTTTTCCCTGTTTTTGGTACTGGGTTGATTTATTTTTAGTTAATCTTCAAGTTTTGGATCCTATCTTGGGGTTTGGTCTACATGTTTATAAAGTTTTTGGAAGCTATCGTTTAGTTGTCCGAGGATTAACTAGTAATTTGGATTTGTTACTTGCAAGGTCATTAAAAGCCCATTTTTCTATGCAAATGACAACTTTAATTTTGAACAAACTAATTCAAAGTTTGTCAATTTGTAAATGCATTAATTCATTTTTTCTTTTAACGTATTTTGAATGGGATAGAGGGGACTGCTATGTTTTTTGCACTACAGGGGCTGAAGTACAAAATATTAAAGGTCTTGATTTTCTCCAAATTAAAACCATTAGATTAGGACCATTAATTTTAATTTTAATTTTAATCAATCTAAATCAAGACTATCGATCCGTTGATATATTACACTTTAGCCCATGTAGTGCAAAAATCACTACAACCCCTCTAACCCATTTTGAATCTCTCAATTTTCAATTAGGCAATCCTATGCTTCAACGAAATGGCCAAATTTAGATTTTCAGGATAACGACACCGTTTGGTGTGACAAAAACTCTGAAAAATGGTGAAAAACACTGAAAATCTCTTAAAATTATTCACTTTTTATCTCACTGTACGAATTACGAACCCACAACTTATTTTACTTTATCTTACCTCTTGTCACTCCAAACGCACCAACATTGTATCTTGTGTATCTTTCATGCATTCCATTTTATAACAAAAAAACATGTAACACTATAACTAATGATTGAGTTAGTTTTTTAATTGGTAAATCGATATATTTGGTAATCAGGACTAACAAAAATTACTCTGAGTGATCAACTTTCAATTTTTACCATATCCTAAGTTTTTTTAGTTTAGGACTGTGAAAAAAACTATGTATAAAATCATTAAAAATTTAGTCTGGCTTGCATTCTTTCCAATAGGTTTCTTTGTAATTTTATTACAGTAGGCATAACTATGGATAAGTTCTCATAAACTGTATTTCTTTTTGTGTAATATGATTTTTTTTTTTTTTTTGTAAAATTTGTTGGTCTCTTCCCCCCCCCCCCCAAAAAAAAAAAAAACAAAAAAAAAGGGAATAATGAATAAATAAATAAATTCATGATCCAGCTGATCATTGTTCAGTGGCTTTTCATTTGTAGATACTTGTTAGACAGAGCCCGCATCAAACCTATCACTGAAGATCCAACTAGCGAAAAAAATCGTTATATGATATTATCTGAAACGGTTCAGAATTCTGGTAAGAATTATTTAAACATCTTGCATTTATGGTTACTACAAGAAATGTTATAATGAACTGACTTCTAAGGTTTGCAAAATTATACTTTGCTGGGTTTAGAATGTTATGCTCTCAATGTTCTTAATATGAAATATATTATGCTGTTAAATAGAAAGGTGGATGTTATGCAAGGTTGTCTCTGCTATAGTTTAGCAGGAGAGGTCACGTAGCCTGATTTGTATTGGCTTAGTCATGAATGGTTGATGTTTTAATGGTTCTTTAGGGAATTGGTATTAACTCTCTACACTTGTTGCATGTTTTGTTGTTGTAAGTATGTTTGTCCTTATTTTCACCGAGCAGAGAGCTGATAAAGCGGACATGTAATTACACATATGGTTGCAGTTCCTGTGAATGGGTCTATATTCTAACCATTGTCGATTTGCATGTGTGGTAATTCTTGTCTCTCCCAAAATGAGGAGCAAGACTCAAGGCCTACCTAGGACATAGATGTGTTATTTAAACACGAGCATGTTAGGCAAATAGGCTTGCCTTGTAATCACAAAATTTTTTTGGAGCAGACTTATCTGATATTCCAGGACAAAAACTTGATGAACTAAAAGCATTATGCAAAATTGAAGTAGTCCCTTACTCACTTACGCTTGGATATTCCTACTGGACTGCAGGTCAGTTGCAGTGCTTCCAAACTCGATTGTCGTTTCTCTTGTTCTTTTCTGTTATCTCTTTTAAATAGTTGAGTAGTTGTTCAGATTTATGGCTGACTTTCCAATTCATCATTTTGATTATAGACCATGTGTTGAAGCAGATTCTGCCTCCTGGAGTTGAAGTACCTTCATCTTTTGAAACAATAGTTAAGTCTTCTAATCATGTTATTGTTCCTTTGGCTGTTTTTACCCGATTACTCTTTTTATCATTGCATCATTTTATTTTTTTTGATGAATAAATAAAATGAAGAGATTAGGGGTAAAGTAAGAATAGCGTCGATTGAACATAAAATGAGAGAAAATCATTTAAGATGGTTCGGCCATGTTAGAAGGCGTCCAATGGAGGCACCGGTTAAAAGGTTTGAAAGCATGAAGATTGCCAGAAGTAGGAGATGAAGAAGAAAACCTAAGAGAAGTTAAAAAGAAACTATTAAACATGACCTTATCTACATGGATCTAATGGAGGATATAGCACTAAACAAATTTGATTGGCGTCGTCAAATTCATATAGTCAACCCCACGTAGTGGGAAAAGCTTGGTTTTGTTTGATTTGATGAATAAATAAATTTCATTAAAAAGGCATCAAGGGTATGTCAACCAAAGTACAACGGGCAAAAGCAGCCTAACCCCGCTGTGTAATCAGATGGTCAACAAAGTTACAAAAAGTGTGTAAATCTGGGCTTTTACCTTCCACTACCCAACTGTACAAATAAGACAAAATTGAGTCCTTCATTCTATAAGTTCTTGATATCATTTAGAAAACAACCATTGCATCCAAAGCTAAAGAGAAGTAAGTCCCACATCTCTTTTGTCCGTGGGTAGTGAAGGAGAATGTGCTCTATCGATTCCTCTTGCCTTTTGCACAAGCAGCAACGGTTCGCCCAGGTGTGCCCCCGTTCTTGTAGGTTGTTGATGGTAAAAATTCTACCTATCACTATGCACCACAAAAATAAGGTAACCTTTGGAGTGGCACCTATGCTCTATACTCTTGCCCAAGGGAAGTCCACTGTTCTCCCTGATAGCTCCCTATGGTAAGATCTCATTTCAAACTCTCCCTTGTTATCCAATTCTCAATAAAAAATATTTATTCTGAGGATTACATTCCAGTTTCTTGTTTGATTCTGAGCTTCCCTGTAGCCTCAATAGAGGCGTGTCCTTATCCACTACCAAACTATAGATAGATCTTGAGAAAGGCCTACAATGCTGTTTCTTATTTGGTCTTCCTTTTCCACTCTCCTTCCATCTGCCAGCAGTTGCACAATGTGATTATTTCTGCGGCGCGCATCTGCTGTTGTGTGAAAGTAATTGGTGTTCTTATCATCCTCCCTCAACCGTAAGACCTTTGACTTTGCTTCCAACTGATTGCCTCAAGCTTACCAGCTTGTTTTATTCATGCTTGACGAAAGGTATTTCCATAAACTCATTTACCCTGTACCCTGCTACATTGCATTCCGGTTTTTCACTTGCTTTGTATTCTCGATGGAGATTCTACGATTTTAGTTTATGATATTCAGACTTTGACTAGTGCTGAATTGACGTCACTTCATAATGTTGCAGGTCATGTTGCACATCTGAATATTACTGATGAATTGCTTCCTTACAAGGATGTTATTGCCAAGGTTATCTATGATGTATGTCTTAATTCTGTTGACCTACTTTGTAAATATGCATAGAATGGCGTCTGGTATATTTGTTTTTTGACAAGTATAATGTTTGGTTTATTTAAGACTTTGCTTGTTGGTAGTAATGTTGTTCCATTTATTGGATTTTAAAGTTCATTTTTTTGTTTGGCATTTCTATTTCAGGAATATTAATGTTCAAATTATTTGAAGATGCATTTCCTTTTTAAATTTCGTTCTTTTAATTGCATCTATTCTCCTATTTTGTTCTTGTATGAGAGAAATTGAAATTCTGTTAGCATTAATGTACAAATATAGAAACATTTGTGAGAGATAAGAGAAGAGTGGAATGGAATAATTTTTCCCTCCTCTCTATTTAGGATTATATCTACAATGATGGATTGCAATAGAAAAGGAAATACAATCAAGAATAGGTAAGGAAACAAATCATACAACCAATGCATATATAACTCTTCTTTGGAGCATAAAAATCAAACATGCTTAGCTTAGTAGATAATTGCCGAAAGAAAAGAGAACCCAAGGGTTTTTTGAAGATGTCACCCACCCGAGTCCAAGTGCATAAGCGAAGTAGCAAGATCATGTTTAAGCCAGACATCCTAAATAAAGTAACATTTAATCTCAATATGCTTCGTAGATTCATGACAAACTAGGGTATTAGCAATGAAGACATCAGCCTAGTTGTTGCAACACTTACACGTCTGAGCTAGAACCTTGAGACCAAAGTCATGAACCTAAAGTATCTCAAAAGCATTATGTCCAATAGCACGAATTTAGTCTCAACAATAGACTAAACAACTAGTCTGCTTCTTATCGTGTTACGTCACTAGGTTACCCACCAACAATGGTACAATACCAAGAAGTACCCTAATGGTATGAGCTACTGCTAGAACAATCGTCATCACTATACCCAATCACATTCATCATTGCAAATGGATTATATAACAAGCCACGATAATGGTGCTTCTTCAGATAGCTCAAAATACGACAAACAATCTCAAAATGGAGTTGCCAAGTTTCTTGCATGATAAACGAACTTAACACCTGAGACGACGATGTTGACAAACATCAGGAACATGATTACTAGTCTTAGTGTCAAGATGAATCGAAGAATCCATAGGAGTATTTTCTTGTTGAGAACCCAGAAAACTAGTCTAAGAGAGTAAATGAATGATGTATGCTGCTAAGAAAGAAAGATGCCTTGAGAAGGAAGGGCAACCTTAATCTATAAGGCAATATTACAACGCTCCAAGATCCTTGTTGTGAAACTACTTACATAAATACACTCTTAAAGCAACAACACTAGTAGAATTATTACAAAATATACTAATATCTTAAACATAGACGACGACATCGATGACGATGAGACAACAACAACAATAATAATAGTAGTAGTAGTAGTAGCGGAAGAGGTGTGTAAAAATTGAATGATCAAAGCTAAATGATTTAGTGATCTGAGCTAAAAAATAAATGTTTTCCAATAGAAGGGGACAGGTTGTGATGGAAGGTTATAGTATCTAAATTTGGGTGCATGGGGGGGTCGGTGTTCAAGTAGCAACAAAAATTCATACGAAATAAGCATATGGAAGGGGATTAGAAAAAAAAGTGGCTAGCTTTTAGCGGAAATCTACTAGGGAAGGTGGGTAGAGTCGAGAGGATTCATTTTTGGAAGCACAGATAGAAGGAGGGTGGGCTTGTGGACCTACGTCCTGAGATCATTCTTTTTTAGTAGACAAGGAAGCTTCAATGGCAGAATGCTGGTTGTCTCAAAGCTAGGGAGGGGACTGGAATGTGATGATGAGAAGGAACTTACAAGATTGGGATGTAGATAGCTCCAAAAATGCTTAAGAAATTTATGTAAACATCTAAGGGCGAGGTAGAAAGGGACACAGTATCTTGGGCAGAAGCAAAGAGGGGGGAGTTTGGAGTAAAAGGGTATTACAAGACATTGGCTGGAAAAGGGGATACGGGTTTCTCATGGCCAAACTTTGGAAAATAGGGGTCACCCTAGGTGTAACTTTCTTTGTTTGGTATGTCATGGAAGGCAATATGCTCATTTGTGATAATCTCCAAGATAGAGGTATGGTTCTAATTAATTGAGATTTACACTCTTTTTTACTTTTTGCTGAGAATATGAAAATTTAGTAGAATAGGCCTTTGTACCGCATTTGTTTGACATTTTCTTAATTCCTTGATTAATATAAAAAAAAAAATGGAATGATCAGAAGTAGAGCGTTGGAAGCTAATTAAAAAGAATTGCACGTAATCGTTCAAACCAAGGGTGGAGAAATTGCTTAAGACCACAAAGCTCTATGCAGACTACAAATAAGAAGCTATTGGCTAGAAACGTTATTCCATAGATGCCTTCCCCAGAAGTTCTCCATGAAAGAAAGTATTCTTAGTTCTAGGAGTGACTCCCCACAACCGCAAGGAGAATACAGATTGAGTTAGGACAAGAGATGGGTGAGAAGGTCTCCAATTAATAACACCACATGAGTATCAACTTCAGCAACCAAGCGAGCCTTAAGACACTAAACTAAACCATCAATAAATTATTTCACCGTATATACACAACTACAATCAATTGCCTTCGTCCTTGAAGGAAGAGAAGTGAGTTTCCATGTTTGATTGTTATGCAATGCATACATTTCCTCATCCATTGCCGTCCCCAACCCGGCGATAATAATGCTTACTTATAAGATGTAGGAACAAAAATTGAGGATAAGGCACAAACAAAGAATTGAAGACAAGGTGACATACGATGATAAGAAACAAACCTAACAATCAGATGTTGGGTGAAAGTATATTTATCTTGTATGGCAATGGAAAGATCATTAGTGGCAGAAGGCTTAAGCTTAAGAGAGCTATTGGAACCTCAAGAGGCTAAGCGGTAGCAATATTAGGTGTTCTTTAGTGGCTCAGGTATAGATTTGACTGGAACAAGAGGAAAACGTCCACAACACTAATAGGCCTATAAGGGCAACCAAGGGACAGGAAAGACTCGATATGTGCGAAAATTTTGAGATGATTCCTTGTCTCAAGAGGGGAGGGAAATCTCCCTCTCTCGAGAAGACAATTCCCTGAGATGAAAAACAAGGACTCAAAGAATGTAATATCAATACTAACAAAGATCCTACATAAAAGAGGGTGATAACATTGATAACCCTTCTGAGTGCTAGACTAAGCAAGGAAAACACACTGGTAAGCATGGGGTGGAAGTTTGTCTAAGCTTGTATCTAGTTTACAAATAAACATAGCACAACTGAAAGTATGAGTGAGAGAAAAGGGAGTAACAAAAGGATATGATAGAATGAAGACTAATTGCCTAGGGTGATCGAGAGAATAGGGTTAATGACATGGCAAGCAATTAGTATGACATCACCTAATATTGTTTCGGAACATGGATATTCATTTGCAAAGTACGACAACATCCAACAAATTGTGGCCCTTGTACTTTGCAACACCATTTTGTTGAGATGTTGTCCTAACAAGACTTGAACTTTGAACCTTTTAGAACTAGAGCTCTAATAGCGAGTTGTGGAGAGAGAAAAGAAGAATGGAAGAGAATAAATTTTCCCTTCCTCTCTAGTATTATATTTATAATGATGGATAGTAATGGAATAGGAAATACAATCAAGGATTGGAAAGGAAACAAAACAAATCACACAAACTATGGATATATTCTAGACTATTGTAACAGAAGCAAAAATGTTGGGAGGTGATAAAAGGTTTGTTTGAGAATGGCAGCGGATCAAGAAAATTGATTATTGCAATATACTTACATTTTGTTTTAGGTGAGGAAAATCTTCTCCTATTTTGTTTTCAAATATCTATCTTCTCCAATTTGATCTTCACAAGTTTATCTTACATATTATTTTTCAGAAAAATTATCCGAGGATCAGAACAGTTGTTAATAAACTTGGAACCATTACCAATGAATTCCGTGTGCCAAAGTTTGAGGTACTCACAGGAGTAGATGACATGGTTACTGAAGTGAAGCAGTATGGTGCAACATTCAAGCTTGACTACAGCTTGGTCTATTGGAACTCGAGATTGGAACATGAACATATAAGGCTGGTTTCTCAGTTCCAAGCAGGGGAGACCATATGTGACATGTTTGCTGGCATCGGGCCATTTGCTATTCCAGCTGCACAGAAAGGATGCATGGTGTATGCAAATGATTTAAATCCAGATAGTGTTCATTATTTGAAAGTCAATGCGGAAACAAACAAGGTCAATGATCTAGTCTGTGCATACAATATGGATGCAAGAAAATTCATACGGCAATTGATGGTGGTCCCTGCTTGTGAGGCTGATAAAAAATCTGATGTTCCCGTTCTCAAAGTTCATGATAACTGCTGTATACAGTCAAATGGAGAAACAGTGTCACAGGATATAAAGCAGTCAGGTACTTTGTTTGATCAATAAATTCCCATTTCTTTAAACAAAAGGTGTTTAATTTAATCTTCCTATCCTTGTAGATGAGTTGGAAGAAGTACGTGATAACAAGTTGACTAATGCAAAGGCTGTTGAAGGTTCATGTGCAGATCCAGATGCAAGTGTACCTGCATGTAAACGACGTTCTGAAAGTCACAGTGAAGGTGTTCTGGGCATAATTTTCAGATGAAGTGTTCCATTCTCTTGTTTTGTGCATTTGATGTTTTCGTGTGACATGGAGTTGAATGGATACCTGATAGTGTGTAATATGGTGCTCTTAATTTGGCCTGCTGTGTCTTTACCTTGCAGTTTCTGTTGCAGAAATTAAAGTGCTAAATGTGCTGGTGTTTGTGTAGCTGGTAGGTTAAAAGATGGCACAAATAAACGAATAAGAGGCTATTCACTCAACGCTAAGCCCTGGGAGCATGTTGATCACGTAATAATGAATTTACCTGCTTCTGCTCTACAGTTTCTAGGTAATGGCTCTCTCTATCTCTGTGTGTTTGTGATTAATCATCCTATATTGATGAGACATCTTGTTGACCCATTAGTTCCAAATTCTTCCTAGTAGACCAAAGACTTGATTTCTCTTGTTTCTCTTTATCTGGAAAAATCAGTTAATTTAAAAGTAACCAAATTTCTTTTAAATTGAGGGGGGGAAAAAACAATTGTCCTTTTATGCTCTCTATATGTGCATTCTATCTTCCTACTAAGCTCTCTGATCATGTAATGAGTCTTGTTGAAAAACAAATCTAAACTGACTTGGAGAGAATTTCTGACAAGCTCTCTTCATAAAATTTAGTATTTCAATATCCTTTTGTTGATTCATGGCTGTCTGAATACTTTGCTGGTTACCCAAGACCATTCCTTAAATTATTTGTCAAATGAGAAGGTTGATTGTAAGGCTTTTAGGAAATTTTTTTTTATATGATAATGACACCCTTTATTTTTTGAGATGTCATCTTGGTGACTCAGAAGGTTATATTTGAATGTGCCATGGAAGTTCTATGGTTAGGTCAAGTATCCCATGAAAGCTTGGCAGACATTTATTTTTGCTCATTGTAAAAGTGGAAGTTACTGATATATTTATTCTCATACCTGAATTGCTTCCTTCTTTTTCTTTCTTCTGTCTCTATTTGACCAAAAAGAGATGAAAAAGAAATGAAAATTTAGAATTTCTTCTTCAGATGCATTTAGAGGCCTTATCCAAAAGGGACACTGGAAAGGTTCTCTACCTTGGATTCACTGCTATTGCTTCATGCGATCAACTGAGACAGAAGAACTGATAATTTCGGTAAAGTTTCTTTCTTCAGAGCCACTGTTTCCCCATTTTTGATTTGTTATCCATAGGCAATATTGTTTTGTTTATTACCATGAGGACGCAAGTATGTAATATCTGTCATCTTT
>QLOD02000038.1:17139107-17151467 GCA_003260245.2 Sideroxylon spinosum | reverse complement strand
CTTCCTCCCTCAACCCCTTAGCCAAATTCTTTTTCCATTCGATTAATCAACCGCCATTTCAGCATCTATACCCTCTTCGATCCTACGCGATCTTAAATAGAAGCTCATTTTCTTCGCCGCCAATCCAAATTCTTCGATCCGAGTTCGAATAATCGCCTCATACTCAATCCGTAGCAAACAAACACACATACACGTGTATATATATATATATATATATATATATATAAATGTTTGATTTCCTCTAGCCAGAGTGAACACAGATTCCTCCGATTACGTCTCGAGTTTGGTTAATTTTTTTTGTGTAATAACTTTTTTAACTTCCAAATTGATTAATTCGCCTTATTGGGCTTTGCTTGGTAGGGTTTTTGTTTGATCCATAGGAGTGTTTCTGAAGATTGAGGTGTTGGATTGAGCTTAATTGGTGAATCGTTTCTTTTTTTTATTTTTTCCTTTGGTTCCTTTTGATTTGTCAATTGCTGATGAAGAAGTAGGTTTTGTTCGGTGGGGTTTGATTGTGATCAAGAAGTAAAAAAATTTCGCGATAGGGGGAAGCACTGGGGGCGAATCACTCTCGGCAGAGCCCTTCGGCGGCTGCCCGTCCGGGGCTATGGTTCTTCCTCCGCCCTAGCCCACCTCGAACCCACACTCTCGAATATCTTCCTCAGATGGATTTCGTTAGCCGCCATGCCGCCTCCGATCCGCACCAGCAGCCTCCGCCCGAATCATCCACCTCCTCCGCCCCATCCTCCGCCGCGCCTCCTCATTCGCTCGAAGAACAGGAGTACTTGGCCCGTTACATGGTTGTCAAGCACTCGTGGCGCGGTCGGTACAAGAGAATTCTTTGCATTTCCAATCTTTGCATCATTACGCTGGACCCTTCCACGCTCTCCGTGACTAATTCGTACGATGTGGGGACTGATTTTGAATCGGCTGCACCCATATTGGGGAGGGATGAGAATTCGCAGGAGTTCAATATCAGTGTTCGGACGGATGGTCGAGGGAAGTTCAAAGCTTTTAAGTTTTCTTCAAAATATAGGGTGAGTATTTTGACCGAGCTGCATAGAATAAGATGGAACAGAATTGGCCCTGTTGCGGAGTTTCCAGTACTTCATCTTCGTAGGAGGACTTCGGAGTGGATTCCTTATGTAAGTTACCTTACCTTGTTGTTTTGATAGGAGAAGCTAGTTTGATAATGGGATACATTGGTGGTCTTTTCAATTAGCAAACAGTATTGATGAAATATTAGTGGTGGGGAGTCTGTTGTTTTGTTGATGCTGTTCCAGTTTTTACTGCTGAGTTTATTTGTTTGATGACATCAAACCAAACCATCTGCATATAAATTTTTTTTGTGTTGGGGGGGGGGCAACACACCAAGTAATGGACAATGAAGTTTACGTAGATTCTCACGTAAGCTTTCAGAAATTGTAAGTAATTAGGAACTGTAAAGAACAGGCAATAAAATTAACTGCTTTCTTTTTTTGATAAGCTAATAGTTTATGTGAAGGTTTTACAAACTAGAGGCACACCAAATATGTGGTAATGCAAGAAAAGATGGGATTAGAAATGAATATATTTTAAAGAATCGACATTCTATTACGTGCCCAACCCAGGACTTGCCTTTTAATAGATGTCCAACAGAAATCCATTATCATTTCAGTGTCATTTATCACGATTGATGAGCATTCTAAGTACTCATAATTTCAAGTGTCATTTTAACATTTGAGAGAAGGGGGAGAAAGAGAGGAAGCCTTTAGAACTTGAAGTCACAAGCTAAAAGAGGAATTCTTTTACTTGAACCTTTTGCCTACGGGAATGTTACTTTCTGTTTGATGATAGGAAGACATGCTAGAATTAGGAGTAAATTAATTGCAGGTTTTTAATTGATTGAAGTGTGTATTTAGAGTTGTACATATACATGGATACTTTTATAATATGCACTTAATTTTGTCAACATTTTCTATGGACATCTAAATCTGATGACATGGCAGATGGGTGCCTATTTGCCCTCATACGGTCTCATTAGGATTAGGCATCTCATGTTGTGGTTTGGATGAAGAAAAATTTTAATAATGCTAGTTCTTCGAGGCTCTGTCAGATGCGGCTTAGTCACCTTTATCTATGATTGTTATTTTCTGCATCTAGTGGATATAAAATGACCATAGTTGTATAATTTTCTGATTTTTTCTTTGGCTGTATTTGGGAAGGGTTCTAAAGATATTCACATCCATGATAAACTGGTTGGAGCCATGGAGGTGTTAGGGTAATTACATATGATTGGGAATCTATCAAATTAAAGTTGATTGCCTTGCAACCTCTTTTTTCTTAAATTGTGTGATATGAGTTAGGAATCACTGGAGAGAAGGTGTTACAGCTACTCAATCTCATAAAATTGGCGATATGGAAATTATGCCACCCATATGCACACATTTGTCTGTTCATTTAACTGGTTAATTGAGCTAGATAACTGAATTTCTTTGCTTTAATAACCACAAATCGATGGAATTAACTTACTGGAAAAAAAATCAATGGAATTATGTCAATCGTTTGCTTTTTAATGCGACTCAACTTTTTTTTTTTTTTCCTTTTTGGAATTACTACCTCTGATGAAATGGTTTGTACAGAAAATGAAAGTTACTTACGTTGGAGTTGAACTTATTGAATTAAAATCTGGAGATCTTCGTTGGTGCTTGGATTTTAGAGACATGGATTCCCCTGCAATTATACTTCTATCTGATGCTTATGGGACAAAAAATGTTGAGCATGGGGGTTTTGTTCTTTGTCCTTTATATGGAAGAAAGTCTAAAGCTTTTCAAGCCGCCTCAGGGACTTCAAATGCTGCTATTATATCAAATTTGGTATGATACTTATCTCTAATTTTTGTCATTTCATACTTCCTGTTTTTTCCCCCTTTCAAAATACATGCACGTCATGTTTACTTCTAGCTATAGCCAAACAACACCCCTACCTATCAAAGAGCGTGCAGGGCTGCAGGATTGTTTTAGTTTGCGTTGTTGAATCATTTAGCTGCACTGTAAACTACTTTTGCATCAATTTGATACTACTAAACATTTTTATACAGACAAAAACTGTGAAGTCCATGGTTTTTGCATCAATTTGATACTACTAAACATTTTTATACGGACAAAAATCCATGGTTGGATTGTCACTCTCTGTGGACCAATTAGTCTCTGTGGACTCTCTCTATCTCTCTCTCTCAAAAAACATGCACATCATGTTTTCCCATCTACCTATAAACAGCTGACACCCCTACCTTTCAAAGTGTGCACCTTGCAAGATCGTTTTAGTTTGCATTGTTGAATCAGGTAGCTGCACTGCAAACTGCTTTTGCATCAATTTGATACTGCTAAACATTTTTATACCGACAAAAACTGCGAAGTCTGTGGTTGGATTGTCACTCTCTGTGGACAGTTCTCCATTACTCTGTGTGTGTGTGCGGGCACGTCCCTCCCTTTCAAAATACATGCACATCATGGTTTTCCATCTAGTTATAACCGGCCAACACCCCTACCTTTCAAAGTGTGTGCACTCTGCAAGATTGTTTTAGTTTGCATTGTTGAATCATGTAGCTGAACTGCAAACTACTTTTGCATCAATTTGATACTACTAAACATTTTTGTACAGACAAAAACTGCGAAGTCCATGGTTGGATTGTCACTCTTTGTGGACAGTTCTCAATTACTCACGGCGGCTGAACATATAAAAAGAAGGGGTATTGCCTCACTAAATCTTTATGCACTTCTGTTACATTCTTTTTCATTTTAAATTCTGCATCTATTCTTTCCTTCTCATAATTATAATATTTGGAACTTTTTCTTACTGTTTTTGAACATGTGTAAATTGAAGCCAAGGAGGCTGTTCGAGCAGAAGAAACTCCTTGTGGAGGTTGGTCTGTTACAAGGTTGCGCTCTGCTGCTCATGGAACTTTAAATATTCCTGGATTGAGTTTGGGAGTTGGGCCAAAAGGAGGACTTGGAGAACAAGGTGATGCTGTATCTCGTCAGCTCATTCTTACAAGGGTTTCACTTGTTGAAAGGCGTCCTGATAATTATGAAGTAAGCAGATGATGTCATTTGTTATAGGCTGCAGAAAGATGCCATAATATTTGAGTATGCCTCTTTTGCATTCATGTCAAATGGGATGGAGTTTGCTTAGTGGAATGATTTTAATTACAAATCCTGATCGTTTATTATTATTTTTCAAGGAGAGTGCAAGGTGTAGAATATATGCTTGTATATATATATATATTTCAGCAATGGCAGGGTTGTCTTTGTTAAGCTCTATAAAATCCAAGGTACAAAGACCAAAGGTGCTTTGAAATAGCAGTGCAGGATTCCAGGGAGATGGGCCTAGTTATTATTGTTACAATCACATTTTGGTGTCGCCCACTGTTGAAGCCTGACACGCACAACACAACAAACACATGCAAGTAGGTCAGCATTTATAGTTATGCTAGCCTAGACCATTATGGCTTTGACTCTGGTCTTTACTTCTAGAATGTAATGTCCATGATTTTGAATTGTGGCACTGCTGATAAATCCCTTGCAGAGCAACCATCAATGTCCGGATTTTCTTGATTTTCTCAAAGCAATTTCTCCAAATGACAGATCCAGTACCAAACACAAAAAAATATAACTCTTCTATGTATATCTCTTTCTTGTTATCTGTAGTCTCTGGTCATCTATTGCAAATGAACTCTTCTAATTTTGTGTCCTAGGACTACAGTGAAGTTAAGATAGAAAAAAATGGTATATGATGAAGGAATTTGAATCTTATTTTTCCACGTGGTTATAAGGATTGGTTAGTGCAAACTTTTTAGCTTAACTTTGTACCTTGTAAACTCATCAAAGAAGAAAAAATCTTGTACCTTTAGATCTGAAATTCCTAACTCTAGCTGCTACCTGTGTTTTGATTTTTAATCTTTCTCAGAAAAAAAAGTATGATTTATGATACACAAGTCAGTTCAAAAAGCAAAATCCTATACAACTTTGGAACTTCAGTCTTGGACTTTTCAGATTGCAAATATGTCTTCGCGTTTTTGTATTTTAAAGTATTATATACCTAGAGATGTACTTCATAGTAGGAATGGACATTTCATTCCTAATTATTGATGATGTTGTGAAGTTCTAATTTTGTTATCTTGTGATTTGGCATCTTCCATGGTCAATTTAGCAGGCATTGTGTTTTGAGACATCCAAAAAATGGAAATGCAGACAATTATTTAGCTTTCTCATGTGTTTTGATATTATCTTATTTTTTATTGGGATTTGACCTTGTAATTACTTAAATATGGGGAGCATTTTTGATTTTAGGAGGATCCTTGGGAAGGGGAAATTGCCTTCTCTACTTCTTTCCTTCACTTATACTGTTCGATTCAATATCAGAATCTATCATTGCTTTGGTAGCAGTCATTTCAATAGTTCCTTCAGATTGGAATTACAATTTCATTCTGAATTTAAATGGAAGGAAAGTATTGAATTTTCAGCACTTTCTTCTATTTGATAATTTAGTGTTGAGGTAGAATGCTAGCGATACTCGGATAAGAATTTGGTCTCGTCTCTCTTCCGGTCTTTACTTTTGTAAATTTTGTTCTTCTTCTTTTGGAAAAATACTTAAGAGGATTCCAATTCCCCTCTTTTCTCTCCTCTAAGATGATTTGGAAGGCTAAGGCCCCGACAAAGTTCAAGTCATTTCTTTGTCTTTGGCACGTAAGAGACTCAACACTTGTGATTTACTTCCAGAGAGTAGCGCATACTTGATTATATCACTTCATCGGTGTTTTATACAAACTGGAGAGTGAAATGACTGATCTACATACATGTCAATTTCTTCATTGCCCGACTGCATTGACATTATGGCATAAACTATTTGTGTTGGTGGACCTGGATTGGGTCCCTACTCCATCTTGTGCCAGACATGTTCTCCATTGAGTTTTGGGGCTTTGGTTGAAACATGAAAGGGTGAATATTTATGGAGGGCTGCCGTGGCTGCTATATCTTGGGTCATTTGGGAGGAAAGGATCTCTAGGTGTGTGAAGACAATGGTGTAGATGTGATGAGATTGTGGGATAAGATCTAGTTTCTACTTCCTTTTGGGTTTCCATATTGCCGGATTTTGCCATGTATTCATTTTTTACCATCTGCGGGAATTGCAATTTTCAACAATATTGTAACTTAGATTCTCACCAAGGGGACTGCTTGTCCTCTTCTATTGTGACACCTTTTTGATCTTCACTAAATTTACTGCTTGTGAAAAAAAAAAAGAGTGTAATTCCTTAAAGGTGGTGATTTACAAAGCAATTATCTACAGAGTTTTGAGCGAGTATATCATGTTCACCATTTAATTGAAGAACAATTTATGAATTTGTCCTGTATTCTCATGTCCAATGCACAGTTCCTCCTCTATTGCTATCTTTGTGTGTCAAAAATAAATAAATAAATCCTGACTCACATTTTGTTTGTATGTATTCATATCTCACTAAAATAAATCCAACTTGGAGTATGTAAAACTGTCAGATGAGTGGCTGTTGATAAATAGACTAAAATTCCCTTTATTTGTGCTATTGCAGATCCTGTTTTTTATGATATCTGACATTTCTATGTAAAAGTTCTTGCCACACCCTAGAAGTTTTAGACGTTTTATATCCCTGGGACAGATTGCCTTATTTCCTTCTATGGAATTTTTGATGCATTTTTTTTAAGATATTTATATTGAAAGCATCAAGGGGATGCTGCCCAAAGTACAAAGTATAAGTCACCAATGGGTGGTTCAAAAAACTAAAAATATCCTAACTAGCAATATTGTCCAAAAAAATCCAAGAAGCTATTAGGGCCCATTGGACAAAAAATGTTAGTTTTCAGTTTTTATGTTCAGTTTTCAATTTTTATGTTTAGCATTTGATTTTTAGTTTTCATTTTCATAGTAGGGGGGAAAAAATTTGAGGTTTGGTAGCAATAGTTATTTGTTAATAGGTATGGTGTTGAGAGGATGGTCGATAGCGGTAGTGTGTTTAGAGATGGGTGGTGAGAGTAGGTAGCTGCGGCTGTAGGAGATGGGTGGCGGTTGATACTTGGTGGCGGAAGTGGTGATCGGTCAGCTGGCGGTGATTGTATGTGGGTGGCGGGAGCCAGTGGTGGTGGTGGAACTTGTGACTGGCTGGCCGTTGGTGGTTGGAGACGGGTGGCGGTGGTGAGTGGCAACTAGTAGCGAAGAGAGGGTGGCCGATGGTGATGTGTGGTTAGAGGTGGGTGGCAGGCATCGGTGGATGATGGTTTTGACTGGTGGTGGTAGAGGAAAATGAGAACTTGGGACAACACTTTTTTATGTTCTCATAATTTTTAAAATTTTGAAAATAGTTTTTATTTTTTGGAAATTGGAAACTGGAAATAAATTTGCAAAATTAGTTTTCATGTTCAGTTTTCAAAAAATTTTGAACAAAAACTAAAAATTGAAAACTGGAAGTTTTGTCAGATGAGGCCTTAACATCTGTACTAATCCTCCCTGACAACCACTAAAATAAAATAGACAAAAGAAAACATTTGAGCCTAAACATAGGAATCTCTATACCTTGAAAAGTGCATCTATTTCTCTCAATCCAAATAATCCACCCTATAAAAAAAAGTCCAAATTTTCTTCTTTTCTTCCCAACTCTAGAACCCCACCATTCTTGCAAAACGTGAGGGATCTTCCAAGCGAAAACCCATTGCATGTTGAAGCACGACAGAGCCACACCACAAAATTCTCTAGGCATTGGACAATGGACCATCAAATAAGGAATGTATTCTCTATTCTCCTTACAGAGACCACGGATTAACCATCACTATTCTTGTTATCGTGAGGATATTGCCATGCCCTGCGCTCCACCAAAAAAATGCCACTCTAGTAGGAGCACCATGACTCCATATTTTGTTCTATCAAAAGGTAGCTGGCCTCTCCCCTAATAGGTTAAGGTAGAAGGATTTAACAGAGAAACGACCCTGTTTGGAGATCTCCCACTTTGGAGTATCCTCTCCTCCTTCAATCTTAATATCATCCAAAAGCTGCAACAAACCCAAAAAATCATCCACTTCCCAATCTTGGAGGTTTCTTTTCAAAGTAATATGCCAAAACACTTCCCCCATCTGCACATTGGAGATACTCATCAACTGTGGCCTCTTGATTCCCTCCCATAGCAAAAAGGTTAGGGAAATCATCAATGAGTCTAGCATGATTTCCCCTCCATTTGTGCGTCAAGAAAAATTTTCTATTACCCCTCCCCACTAGCTCTGTGCAGCACCCTATGAACTCCGGCCAGATTGTGTGGATACTCCTCCACTCACCATTTTGATGCTATTTTGTGGGTGTGTATATAATTAGTGTCGGATCGTGTTCTGCTATGCCTGGACATTATATATTTACAACCTAAGAGGTCATTCCCATAAACCCTGAGGCCACATTCTAAAACCCTAAATTCAAGTAGTGTGTATGTGCAAGCGTGTTTGCACATGGAGTGGCCAGGCATAACCAGGAAAATTTTATAGAAGAGAAACATGCTTTATATCCCAGTTTGACTTATTCGGTTTGGTTCCTTCCATCAGGAGAATCCCAGATCCAGTTGTCTTTCTTCCCTGGGACTTGTCGTATGTTTCTCAAGTTTTGGCTTGTCGCACTTACATCTGGTAACTATTTTTGTTGCATACATGCAGGCCGTTATTGTCCGTCCTTTATCCGCAGTAAGCTCGCTTGTTCGATTTGCTGAGGAGCCCCAAATGTTTGCAATTGAATTTAACGATGGATGCCCCATTCATGTGAGGAATTTTAACTATTTTTAGTTTCTTGCTTTTGATGCCTGCAAATTGTTAACTGTGTATGTTTGCTTTTCAGGTTTACGCTAGCACATTTCGTGATAGCTTGCTTGCAGCAGTCCGGGATATGTTGCAAACAAATGTAGGTAGATGTGCCCTCTCCTGTGCATAAATATGGGGTTTTCACTTCTTGATAAATATTCTTACATTGTGATAGTTGGTTGCTGCAAATTGTGCATTCTTTTCCGATGGATATATTTTGTGCGCGTTTGGAGTGCTAAACTTTGAAAAATCTCCAACTTTCTCCAATTCTTTTCCATTTTTTCCAACTTTCTCCACACAAAAAGTCTCTAACCTTTACCGATTTTTACCAACTCTTACAATTTTCTCCAACTTTTACTAACGTTTTCGCACTTTTCGAGGAACACACCAAACCCTCAACAATTCAAAATTTGCCTACTTTTTCTTTTTTCTTTTGGCCAAAATGTGGCACTCCAAACAGGCACTTTGTTGTAATGTTTGATGAAAAATGTGATTTACATCTGGATTTAACTTGTGCAGGGTCAATGCCCCATACCAGTGCTACCAAGGTTAACAATGCCTGGTCATCGAATTGATCCGCCTTGTGGGACAGTGCATTTACAAATTAAGCAAGTTTCTGATGGACAACGCCCTGTTGCTGACATGGAAAGTGCAACTACACATTTGAAACACTTGGCAGCTGCTGCCAAGGATGCTGTTGCTGAAGGAGGTTCCATCCCAGGATCAAGAGCGAAGTTATGGCGTAGAATAAGAGAGTTCAATGCATGTATACCTTATAGTGGCGTTCCTGCCAACATCGAAGTACCCGAAGTGACTTTGATGGCTTTGATTACAATGCTCCCAGCTTCTCCAAACCTTCCTCCAGAGTCACCTCCCTTGCCTCCGCCTTCACCTAAAGCAGCTGCAACTGTGATGGGTTTTATTTCATGTTTGCGCAGATTACTGGCATCAAGAAGTGCTGCCTCACATGTGATGTCTTTTCCTGCTGCAGTTGGAAGAGTAATGGGTTTACTTAGAAATGGTTCTGAGGGAGTTGCTGCTGAAGCTGCTGGACTCATTGCCGTACTTATTGGTGGTGGTCCTGGGGACATGAATGTACTAACAGATACAAAAGGAGAATGGCATGCTACAATTATGCACACAAAGTCTGTATTGTTTGCTAATAACAGCAATGTTATTATCCTTGTGAACAGACTAAAACCTACAGCTGTATCACCTTTATTATCAATGTCTGTCGTGGAAGTTCTTGAGGCAATGATCTGTGACCCACATGGAGAAACTACTCAATATAGTGTTTTTGTTGAATTGTTACGCCAAGTGGCTGGCCTGCGGCGGCGCTTGTTTGCATTGTTTGGACATCCTGCTGAAAGTGTAAGGGAGACAGTTGCTGTGATCATGCGTACGATTGCCGAAGAAGATGCAATTGCAGCAGAGTCTATGCGTGATGCTGCTTTGCGTGATGGTGCTCTGTTGCGGCATTTGTTGCATGCCTTTTTCCTTCCTATTGGTGAACGTCGTGAGGTTAGCCGACAGCTTGTTGCTCTTTGGGCAGATTCTTATCAGCCTGCTCTTGATTTGTTGTCCAGAGTGCTTCCTCCAGGGCTTGTTGCATATCTGCACACGCGGTCAGATGGGGTGTCACCTGAAGATGCACAAAACACATCCAGTCAAGAAGGATCGTCATTGAGTAGTAGACAGAGACGGTTACTTCAGCAGAGAAGAGGTCGTGCAGGAAAGGGAATAACATCTCATGGGCCTCCCATGGCCTCGGTTAACAATTTTGAAGTTGATCCAGGACAGCAGACGAGTCCTGGTGTTTTTAAAGGGTCAGATAGTTATCAAAAATCTATGGTAGATCCAAGTTCTGTACAGGTTCCAGCCACAAACTCTTATGCCATTCATACAAGTCATAACTTGCCTAGTGAAGTCTCCTCTAATGGTGCTCCACAAATAGATTACTTGGCAGCCGTTGCTTCGTCAGAGGCTCCGTCAATGAATCCAAACGAGTTTGTTGAACCGAATGCTTCAAATTCAATTGATTCTGATCCAAATGTGGTTGGTTTCCAGGGCACAGGCATTCCTGTTCCTGCTCAGATTGTCATGGAGAATACGCCTGTTGGATCTGGTAGGCTACTTTGTAACTGGCCTGAATTTTGGCGAGCTTTTAGCCTTGATCACAACCGGGCAGACTTGATCTGGAATGAGCGGACTAGGCAGGAGTTGAGACAGGCATTGCAGGCAGAGGTTCATAATCTAGATGTTGAGAAGGAACGCACCGAAGATATTGTTCCTGGAGGGCCAACTGCAGAGATTATGACTGGGCAAGACAGTGTTCCTCAGATATCATGGAATTACTCCGAGTTTTCTGTTAGCTATCACAGCTTATCCAAAGAAGTTTGTGTGGGTCAGTATTATCTACGTTTGCTGCTTGAGAGTGGCAGTAGTGGCAGGGCTCAGGATTTTCCATTGCGTGACCCAGTTGCTTTCTTTAGAGCCTTGTATCATCGATTTCTATGTGATGCAGACACAGGTCTTACTGTAGACGGTGCGGTTCCTGATGAAATGGGTGCATCTGATGACTGGTGTGATATGGGAAGATTAGATGGTTTCGGAGGAGGAGGTGGCTCTTCAGTCAGGGAGCTTTGTGCGAGGGCAATGGCAATTGTATATGAGCAACATTATAGAACAATTGGCCCTTTTGCAGGCACTGCTCATATTACAGTTCTTCTGGATAGGACTGATGATAGAGCTTTGAGGCACCGTCTTCTTCTGCTTATGAAGGTAAGGAAAAATTGAGTTTTTGCTTCTTTTTTCGTCTCATTCTTCTGTCTGGTTGATGGATGAGTTCCTTGCTTCTCTGTGTTTTGTCTGTTTATAAGTGGCATGAGCGCACAAAGGGTTCATGACAATATGGAAAGGGGAAGTGAAAAAGTATAAGACCACCTTAACAGCTTTAGAGAGATCATTTTCCCACCAAAAAATGAAAGAGCTAAAATTTAAAAAAGAACTATTATTCCCAATCCATGTTGAGTTGATTGATTCAGTCAACTCATCAATGTTGTAGGCCTTCTGTCAATTCACCTAGCCAATTTATATCAGTTAGTGATTGACTTGTCTTGAGTCATACAATTTTGTCAATGATAATTTGTGCCTTTTCCTTTTCTTTCCTTCTCTTTTCTTTTTTTCTTTTTTTCCACTTTTTTTTTTTTGGTTTGTTTGTTCCATAGCTTTAGTTCTCCTTTTTGAAGTGTTATCTCAAGAGAAAAGGTCTGGATTCACCTTAGTGCCTATGAATAGGCAAGGGCCTTGCCATGTATATGTATACGAATCGTGCTTAAAGGTGCACTTTTATTGTGCTCCCTTGCGTGTGATGGATGTCTTTCATGCCTAAATAGTTGTATATCTTTGAAGGACCAATCATCGTTCTTTTATCATTTGATGTCATATATGTTTTTGTAAAATTATAGGGTTAGATTTGTGCTCTCTCTCTTTAATATTGTATTAGGCTTCAATACAG
>QLOD02000038.1:17085715-17099376 GCA_003260245.2 Sideroxylon spinosum | reverse complement strand
AAACTTTTGTACGAAAATTTAATTTTTTTTTTGTAAAGTTATACAAATAAAATCATATATAAACATACATAATATATGAAAATAAAATTTTAATATTTTAGGCCAAGTGAAGAGAGTTTTAATCTAGAAAATCAATAATATTTTAACTTGGACAATTATGAATTGGAGGCATGTGATGTGAGATACCATTTGATTTAACTATTGTTTTGATCTAAATATATATTAAGGGGGTGTTTGGAGAAAAAAAATAATAAAAAAGCAAAATAAAAGTACAAAGATTTGACATAAAAATAATAGATGGTAAAATTTGATTGGAAGAAAGTATAACTTTTTGTAACTTTTAATAACTTTTGATTATTTTTTATGCTGCCAAACAGGACCTAAGTTTAATAGTAGTAAAGAAAAAAAAAATATCTTATACATTTATTATTATTTTACACTATAATTAAATAAAAATCAAAAAATTTTATTTATAATACCATATTCGATTCCAATTTATTATATTTATATTAATTAGTTAAAATCTTATTTATACTAGTATTTAAGCTTTTATTTGAGAGAAGAGAGAATGGAAAGGGGATTAAGGTAAAATAAGAGGTAGGGGACGAATAGGAGGTTAGAATTATTATAGATTATCTACATGATTTCATATTTCAAATAACTTATTTTACATATCAAATTTTCAAAATTCTAACAACTGAGTTATGACTAATACATAGACTATAAAATTTGAAGTGACATAAATAAAAAAACAGATCATTGAACCACATTAGATAATTATTAAAAAAAAAAAAAAATCCACTTGATTTATAATGTATGAATATTGTAATTTTAAGGCTTGGTTTGGCAATAAAAAAAGTTAGCTTTTTGTGTTTGGGAAAGGAGAAAAACTAATTTTTTAATAGTTAACTTTTTAATTTTTTGTTAATTTGACATTTTTATCCTTGAAAGTTTAAAAGAAGATTAAAATGTAAGAAGGTAACTTTAGTAATTTTAGAAAAAGCCAAAAAAACTAGTAGCTAGTAGCTACGGGTTGCCAAACCAAGCCTAAGTTCTGGATTAGTTAGAAAGTTTAAAACTGAGTTTAAGAGTTTTATTTAATTTTACCTCGTATATGAATTTTATTTAAAACTGAGTTTAAAATAGAAATCAGATTGAATTTTGCCTCGTATAAATACTCTCCCAAATCAATTGACACAACTAAAAGAGGTGGTTAGCCAATTAATCCCCCTTTCATCCAAACACAACCACACACAAACACAACCAGCAAACCAAACAAAATATACATTGCAAGTGAAAAAAAAAAAAAAAAAAAAAAAAAAGGGAAAAAATAATCAAATAAAATTTAAAGTTCTCATATTTGTTAGAACATAGAGATGTTATGCTGATGATTAAAGTGGGCATTTACTTAGTTTTCTATTTTTTATTTTCTGTTTATATTTTTATTTTTCATTTTATATGTATTATGTTTTTAAAATCTCAAAATAAGAAAAATTAGAAAAATACATTTGATTTGACAATTTTCTTTTTGTATTTGCAAATTTTTCTTATTTTGAGTTAAAAATACTTAAAATGACTTTTTATCATTTTATATTTCATGTATAAACTCATTTTTTATTTTCTAAAACAAAATTTTAAAAGCATGATTGACCAAATATGTTTTAAACTGTTTTTCTTATTTTCAAAACCCCAAAATAAAAAACGAGATTAAAACAAATATATCAAATGACACCTAAATTTGTTGAAAGATTAAATATAACTAAAGTGTAATAAGTGATGGAGCTACACTGAGAGGGTGGACAAGTGACTCCTTTGATTTTAGATATAAAATCACCAAAAGCTCTTGGTATTTTGATTTTATTGAAAAAAAATTAATTCAAAATTAGAATATATTCGCCTTATTAAAAAAAACTAAGATCAACTCAAAAATTTTTCACATAAAAGAAGTTTACAAAAATCAAACCAATTATCTCTTGTGAAATACAAGACATTCTCTTATACACTATTAAATACTTTTGTGCATAATATTAAAAAATAGAATATATAACATAATAAATTTTATAAATAATAAAAACTTTATAATAATTATATATATTTTTGTAATAATTAGTAATATTCTAATTAAATTACAAATGCGGTTAAAATAACCAGTTGAAAAAGTTTAGTTATTGGTTTAATATCAAAAAATAATTTTATTTCTCTCTAAAAATGATATTGTTTCTCTTCTATTCTTAATCTCATCCTAGTTATATATGTCCGGCACCCTTTACTAAAAATTCTGGATCCGTCTATGAGTGTAATTAAGATCAAAGATGCCAAAGGGTCATGATCATAGAATCTTGCCCAACAAATGGAAGCATAAAATGGAATGTATTAGCTATCCTTTCTTATGTTAGGGAGTAAAGATTGGAAAAAGATAACCACTCATTCTTGCAAACAACATTAAAAGTCATCCGTTTATAGTTCTGCAATATAAATTTGACCATTTAAATTCCACAAAACTAAACGTAACTCAATCAGAGCAGGACCAAAGCTCTAGATTCAGATTCAAAGTATTTCCCTCTAAAACTCTATTCCCATCTCGGAGTGGCCGACAAATTCATCTCTAACTTGGGCTTTACTGGCAGTGACTTCATTCCAAGTCTCAAGCAATATGCCTTTTAAGATGGGCTGCTACTCAAACTCATGGACCTGGAAGCCCAAACTCGAAAAACAGGGTCCAAGCACTTTCCAAAATCTTTCACGTTGTGTTTGTTTGGGCGGATTGGATAATGGGGTATAAATAATACCATGGGATAATCTACGAGATTAGATAAAATATGAGATTAGTTTTTGATGTGAGATTATTTTTTTGGTGTTTGGGTGGCAGGATATAAAGTGGGATAAAAAATGTGATTTGACATGAAATGTGATAGAAAATAATTTTTGACCTTTAGATTTTGGAAAGAAACAAATCTAAAGGTGGGAGATATATAATACCATCACCACCTCCGGATTACTCATCCGGCTTTTTGTCGGATTGCACATCCAAACCCCCAAATAGTCTGCCATCCAAAATGCACAAAACAAACACCACTTGATGTGAGACTCACGGATGACCAATCCTATCTGGCTTTCTATCCTGCAAACAAACGAAGCCTCAAGGTGTTCAATTAACAGATTCAATTCTAACCTGCTAATAAATAGGGCAGGAGACTCTTTTCTAGGTTCTAATTTTTCGTCTAGACGGATAGTTTTTACCTAAATTAACGTAAATTTTTTAATTATTTTTTATTTTTTTTATGAGTTCTATTAATATGTCTAAAAATTATTATTTCTATAAGGAAAATTAAATTTAATGAAAATAACTAGAAATTAACTTTCTCGTAACCAAATCAAGCATAAGTTAAAAAAATTTAATTTTCTCTCAGTGGCATTTCTTCAACCAACACTGGATTTATCTATGAATATATATTTTTATGAACATTTAGTTTCATCGTCATACTTATTTACCTGAAACCACAACTAAAAATTAGTTAGTAACATGAAACTAAAAGTTATTTTATTTGTTTAATGTTTTAGATGTGGGTTGTTGAATTTTAACTGGAAAAAGAAAATCTAGCAGCCCACACGTAACTTAGCTTGAAATCAATGTGGCATTTTACGTATGTATTATACCAGAGCTTTAATGGTTAGGTCAACGACATTTGCAGCTAAATTACTTGTACTGGTTCTTTTTGGATACTTATCCCATTTGGCCCTTCCCCGAATTTTGGTATTGTTTTTGTGATAAAGAAGATATTTTTAAGAACTTAAACAGGTACTTAAATATTAGTTTAAATCCTTTTTTTTCAAACAACTTGCACCTCTTTTTTATTTTTTGATGACGAACTCGCACCTTTCAACATGCCCACCTTCCTTCCAAATGTGATGCCTTGAAAATCTTTGTTTTGACATTCTCATTAAAAAGGTTAGGAACTAGGGTATGATACCTTGCATTCTTGAACTTTTGAGTATTTTATTTTATTTTTTTAATAATTAAGACTCTCAATGATCATTTTTTTCTTAAAATTAAAATTGTGGACTGTTAACGATAAGAATGTAGGAACAAAAAGATCACCAAGCCACTTAATTATTACAAAAAAAAAAAAAAAATCTCGTTCCTTAACCAAAATTTCGAGTATGACTAACAGATGTAAGATGTAATTTACTTTAAATATTATTACGCAAATTCTATAAAACACACACACACACACACAAAATTGAATTCCTGAACAACTTTGTGTTTTATAATTTTATCTCATACTTGAATAATTTAGGGAGAATAAATATCATTATGTAATACTTAATATTAATTTGATGGTCAATCATATTTTTGTTACACGTAGGTTTTTTCTATCATAGTATGTATGCATGCTATTATTTTTTGAATTAATATTAAGGATGTTGTGGTTTGTACTCTTGAAATTTTTAATTTTATTCTAATTAAAAAATAAAAAATTATCTGTTGAATATCCAAGTGTCCCATTAAGGGCTACCATTATAACTAAACTATCAAATCCTAAAATAAAATTTGTAGACTGAGAGTTGCAAACTATTATTACCATCTAAGACAAAGACCACAAAAGGTCATTTGTAGTTGACAAAGTTAGGGAGAGTTAAATACATATGTATGTGGTCCTTTATAGATACCCACCATATGTTCTCCCCACATCCGTGACACTCTGGCTTTAAAGTAATCGGTTTGACTCTCTGATCTTATATTCATAATCAGTTTAAATTAATTTAGCGGTAAACTAAAAATTATTGTCTTTGTATAAAAAGTTTAAATATAACAAAAATTATATGAACATAAAATTATAAATAAAATAATAAATATATTACCACTATTTGTATCTTTTTTTTTTTTTTTAATTAATAGGTGTGGGTAACCCAAGTGCTCTCCACATGATACCATCACCGTCGCCCACTTGGCTTTGTGAAAGTGACAATTGGTGAATGCCTTAACCTTCTGAGCTAACTCAAAATTAATTAGAGCGTAGTGTACATTGCTCAACCAAGTCCCTCTATGAACGAATACCTCCTTAGGACAATTGCCTCCTTAAGCGAGTGCCTTTCTCCAGTAGGCTCTCCTCCTCTCATGAGACCTTACCTCTCACTCTCCTAAGAAAATGTTCGAGTGTAATAAGAACCCTTAATTTGGTGCAGTTACCCGTAATGATCACTAACAAGACCAGTATAATAAAAGCATAACCAAGGATTTGTCAATCTGACGAATCCCTCCTCTCAAAAAACTGTCTCGGCAATTAAGAGAAATATATATTTACAAGGTTGTTAAAATCGAGATTTTACTTAAGATCGGTGGAAGGTCCAAAAATCGGATTGTAAAATCGAATCGCAAAATCGTAAGATTTTATAAAATGAAAATTTAGTCTATTTTGTTACAATTTTTCATTTAGAGTTCTTTTTTTTGTTTTTTGATAAGTTAATAATTCTATTAATAAGAGAAGAGAGAAAGACATGTAAAATGCCATACACAAAAACTTACTCATATTAATAAAACGAATCCTTAATAAAGTTTACAAAAGATTCTACATCTGGTTCTATATTCCGTTTACCTAACTATACAATTGAGACCTTTAAAACGTTTGGTGTGATCTATACAATTGACATTAAAATACTGACCTTATTTTATCCTAATTTTTTGTTTGAGTGAAATGTATTTATAATATTTTATTATAGGTATCTTGGTTTATATCTTAACTAGTACATTTAATTTATGGTATTCAATTTGGTGCAACAATGCAGATGACCCTCAACTAGTATAGTATAGTAAATAATGCTATTATAGAAAAACAAACTAAAAAACAAAAAGTAACAAGTGAAATAATTATGGTATATTACTTGAAAAAAAAGATCATAAAACTTTATTTTATTTGACAAAATTACAAAAAAATATTACTTAATTTTTAAAATCGGTAAAATTATTTATAAAATCGAGATTTTACTGATTTTACGTCCCAAAATTGAGATTTTATCTATTTTGCCCCTATTAAGATTTTACATAAAATCGAACAAGTTTTCCCATTCTAATATCATAAAATCGTAAGATTTTAAGATTTAAATCGGGATTTTAACAACATTGTATACTTATGTATTAAAACACCAAGTAATTAAAGCACACAACTACAATATGTTAAAGTGATACGCGTCTCATTTTCGTTAGCGAAAGTACCTGGCCAATAGGTGGCTCGTTAGATTTGTTCTAATATCTCGAACTTTTCAAACATCCTCTTAAGTTGTCCAAGTTTTCTTTGGCATGAACCATTGACTTACCCCTTTGATACCCTAACAATTACAAATATCATTTGATCCGTCTCACTTATTCGGGATGCTGAATATTCACTCACTCTCTCTCTCTCTCTCTCTCACACACACACACTCATACACACACCCTCATTCAAATGACTCATTGAGTACCAAAAAAACGACTATCTCCAATTTTGAATGCGAGGTGTTTGCACTGCACATGAAAGTTATATATATTTATACAATAGATTAAATCGGTTGATAGGACATTTGAGCTGGGCAGTCATGGGGCAAGAAAAAAAAAGAAATAACGATGAGACGGTTGGGTGGCGCGGAGGGTGAGAGAATTGACTAAAGGTTAAAGAGAGAGGAAAGACAACCATGGGACTAAGGCTATGTTTGTTACCCGGATGAGAATAACGGATTAGATTATTCATCCGTGAGACCCACTAATGAAATGTTTGTCTTGCAATGTTTTTGTCCAGACATTGGCTCCGGCTTGGCTTGCTTATTCCGTAACTCATGGGATGAGAAATCCCACAGGGGGTGTGGTATTAATAATACCTCACCTCCAGATTTGTTCCCGTCAAAATCTAAAGGCTCAAAATTATTTCCTGTCACATCACATGTCAAACCATAAATTTTATCACACTTTATATCCCACCAGTCAAATACCAAAAAAATAATCCCACATAAAATATTAATCCCATGTTATATCCAATCCCATGTATTATTCCATAGTATTACTTATACCCTATCATCCAATCCCCAAAACAAACACAGCCTAAGGGGTTTTTGAAGGATGCAAAATTCAAACTTCAATATATATATATATATATATATATATATGTATATTATATTTGAATTATACGTTACTAAATGGATTACTTATTATAAATTATAAATTTTACATTACTAATTATATTTTTTTAAATAAAAGTGAATTAATTCGTTTTTCTAAATTTTATTAAAAATAAATATTTTAATTTTAATTTTAATTCTAATATATTTAAAATTTAAAATTTAAATATATTCATTTTTATACTCTTTGTATTATCTGTATAATATGGAAGGATGGTTGATAGGACTTTTGTCTCATGTGACAGTTGAGGGAGAGGCTTAGAAGAGAGAAAGAGATAGAGAGATG
This sequence comes from Sideroxylon spinosum, assembly GCA_003260245.2. Lineage (NCBI taxonomy): Eukaryota > Viridiplantae > Streptophyta > Magnoliopsida > Ericales > Sapotaceae > Sideroxylon > Sideroxylon spinosum. Next base: position 17,091,941 of record QLOD02000038.1, on the reverse strand, counting down.
GGCCTTGGGGGAGAGGCTGATGGGGGTTGATTGTTTATTGTTTTTATGTGTGGCAAGAGAGAGAAAGATGTTGGGAGAGGGTTGAGGAAGGAGTGTTTTTGTTTGTGTTTGTATATAGAAATTTTCAAATTTTGAAATGAATTTTTTTTAAATATTAGAAAAATCAAAACTTAAGAAAAGTAAATTATTTTGAAAATGATGGTTGATTGTTTGTATTTATTTATAAAAGTGGTACATGGTAAAATTTTAGTACCAAAAAATTTTCATAAAATCCCAAAAGTTTTCAAATTCTCAACTAAAATTTGAGATATTTACACATAAAATTATATTTCTGTACCTTTAGACACATGTAATTTTTAGTATATATATATTTAAGATAATTCACTATAATAAGTTGAGTTTAGATGACCAAATCTTAACTTGTCTTCTATCCATTTTGGGGTTGTGTTAATTTGTTTTACAAGTCGACTCTTGTCGGTTTGTTTATCCCAAACTCCAACTCTTTTCATTAGATTTGTGTCAAATAAATAATCGAGTTTTCTAATTAAACTACCCCCATAATGTATTAGCACGGGCACAGATATATTATATATATATATATATATATATATGAGGCTTATGTCATGGATCGAACAGCAGGTTCTGGAAAAAGGTACTCCACCCGTTCTGGTGTTCCTCCATAACAACCATTTTAAGTGTGTGTATATATGTTTATATTTTGATGGGTAACCATTTAAGCATTTGGTAAGCAATTTGTTGTATAAAACCACGTAGTCCTTGGCATTAATTCTACTTACTGAATATCCATCTGAAATGGGCTTGTATTGATTGGCAAGTTGTTATGAGGTATATGTCCTTTTCCAATTTAATTAACCTTAACTCCTTGAGTAGGTTTGCACATAAGCTCTCTTTTTAATTATATAACAATGTACATATTCCAAATATTTGACTACACACTTTTTAAAGAATATGTGGTGGATAACGTCGCAAGTAGCCGCACATTTAGAATCTAGGTCACACTACAAGAAATTTGATTTTAATAATAAAACAACTTAGGCTTTATTTGGTTTGTTTTTCTGTTTTTCGTTTTCTATTTTCTGTTTTTAGTTCATTTTTCATTTTACAATTTTAAAAACAAGGAAAACAATTCAAATGCATTTGGTCACTTGTGTTTTCAAAATTTATTTTAGAAAATAGAAAATGAGATTGCACATGAAATGGAAAATAACAAAAAATCATTTTGAGTATTTTCAATCCAAAATAAGAAAAATCTCAAAACAAAAAAATAGAACATTTTCTATTTCCTTGTTTGAAGATTTTTAATACATAAAATGAAAATCGAAAACAGAAAATAAGAAAACGAACCAAATGCCACCTTATTTATTTCAACCACTAAAATTAAAACCTATTTGGTAATATTACGTTATTGTTACAAAGTTATCACTAAGTGCCTCCTTGTAATATTAAATTTTGACAAAAAATTATAAGTAAGTAAATTTAAGGTTGTTAATTGTTTTGTGTGTTTCTTAAATAAGTAAATTTTAAATTGTTAGATGAATTTTGTACTTCCCAAAAAATGTAAAAAGGTTGATAAAAGTAAGAGAGAGTTGATAAAAATTAGAAAAAATTAAAAAAAGGTGGTAAAGATTGGAGAAAATTAGAGATTTTAGGTATGGAGAAAGTTGGACAAAATTAGAAAAAATTAGAGAAAGTTAGATTTTTTTTTTTTTTTTTGTTTTTAAATTTGACACTCCAAATACACACTAAATATTTTTAGGCTTAGAAAAAGCAAATTTATTAGTAACTAACTACTAAAAAAATTATTTTTTAGTAGTTAACCTTTTAATTTTTTGTTAATTTGAAATTTTTATCCTTAAAAGTTTAAAAGAAGATTAAAATGTAAAAAAGTAAGTTTGACCATCTTAAAAAAAAGTCAAAAATAACTCTTGTCAAACGGAGCCTTAGATATAATTACTAGTTTTTGTAACAAATTTTAATATATTTAGTACGTACTACTAATGACTACTAAACTAATTTATCACTAAAAGAGATAATTAATGATATATTATTAATGATATATAAAGAAAAAGTTATCACTAAAACTTAGTAATTAAGATGATAATTTAGTGATAAATATATATATATATATATATTGATGGACCTATCGTGACCAACATGTGATGATAATAATATTACACAACGAAAATATATTTGGCGATAGGAACTTATCACTATAAAACCCTCATTTGTTGTAATGTGTGCGTGTATATATTTATATCACTGATGATTCAACCACTGGATTAAATTTAAGCTTTTGTTACACAGTTTGGAATTGTACCAAACACTTGCTAATAAGTATACGCAATCCCTGATTTTATCAAATGAAGCAGTAGCTTGTGTAGGCTTTTTTTCAAACAGGATAGTTCTTGCCGAGCACACTTGTAATAAGCTCTTGCCACAGCTTGTTTTACTTCTTGTTATTAACCCATGATATCAATTCCTTTAGCTTCAAACTTCTAATACATATATACACACACACAAACTATGTCATTCATTGTCACTAGCTGGGTAATCAAAGTCTACCTGCTAAAATTTATTAGTTTCTGAAGGTGCCAGTAGCCATAGATCTCTTGGCCTTGTGTGACGGTACTTGGGTCTTTCTTCGCTTGTACCTCATCAGTGTTCTAACAACACCAAACCCCCTCCCAAAAAAAAAAAAAAAAAAAAAAAAAAAATTCAAAACTTTAATAGTAATAGTAATAATTACTAGGCTTTCTCCTTGGGTAGGTCAAGTACATTCATAGCATTTAGTAGTAATATATGGTACTACAAAATATATTAAGTTTGTTATTGGCACAATACATATTCGTATTAGTATGTCTCGGTGTACCATTTCAGACTTATCGTTATCAAACTATATATTTATAAAGGATATACATAACTACTCAAAATAATTAATATGTCCTATAAATAACTATAAAATATAATTTACTATAAAATATAAACAATAATTATCATGTTAATATTTATTAACATAACTAATTTACCATATTTTTTTTTTTTATAAAATGAAGGAATAACAAAATTAAAATAAGAAGTTTTTTGTGTAGAATTAGAGAAAGAATAGGGAAATTTGAAAGTCGGTCATTATTTATATACTTATAAGGATTTTAGTCACACTAAAAAAACTTGTTTGTAAATAAGTCACATATGTAACAAAAAAAAAAAAAAGACATGATGCGTTTTTCAATACATTTCAAAACTGCTAGTTTTATTCGAAAAGAGTGGACGTCTATCTCTTAACAAAACTTCCGTGACTTTCCATATTCTTTACAAAGCAAGAAACTAGATTTATGGGGAAAAAAAGGGTCAATATATTATAGTCATCAATTGTAGTCGTAGATTGATCGGTAGTAAGTTTTAAATGAACAAATCACATAGTTTCAATCAATTTTTTGTGGTATTGTTTTGATATACGAGAAAGAGTACCGGTACTATTTTGATATATAAGATTTCGTGATCTTGTTTAGTGTTTTCAACCTGCTTTTCAAATGCGACATTTTTGTGGTACTTTTTTGATATATAAGAAAGAGTACCGGTACTGTTTGAGGTTTTGCATCTTTAATATTCTCACTTTGTGGTACTATTTAGTGTTTTTGATTGGCTTTTCAAATGCATAGTTTTGTGGTACTATTTTGGTATATAAGAAAAAGTACTGGTATTGTTTTATTTTTTCGATTGGTTTTGTAGATGTGAGATTTTATGTTACTATTTTGGTATATGAGAAAGAGTACTGGTACTGCTTCGAGTTTTCGATTGGCTTTGCAAATGCGAGGTTTTATGGAACTGCTTTGATGTATGAGAAAGAGTACCGGTATTGTTTCGGGTTTTCGATTGGCTTTTCAAATGCGAGGTTTTTGTGGTACTGTTTTTGTATATGATAAAGAGTACTAGTATTGTTTTGGGTTTTCGATTGGCTTTTCGAATGTAAGGTTTTTATAGAACTATTTTGGCACATGAGAAATAGTACCCGTACTGTTTCAGGTTTTCAATTGGCTTTTCAAATACGAGATTTTTATAGTACTATTTTGGTATATGATAAAGAGTACCAGTACTGTTTCGAGTTTTCAATTGGCTTTTCAAATGCGAGATTTTTATGGTACTGTTTTGGTATATGTTAAAGAGTAGTGGTACTGTTTCGGATTTTTGATTGGCTTTTCAAGTGCGAGGTTTTTATGATAATGTTTTGGTATATGATAAAGAGTACCAGTATTGTTTCGAGTTTTCGATTACTTTTCAAATGCGCGGTTTCTATAGTACTATTTTGGTATATGATAAAGAATACCGGTACGATTTCGGTATTATTGGTATATTAATGGAATGGTCTGTAGTTTTCGGTTTCGTGGATTAGAAACTATATTTGCAAACAGTTTTGGGTTCCATTGATGAATTTTCATAATTAAAATTGCAAGCAATGAAACCGAAAATAAAGAGAGAAAAAAATGGAAGAAACGTGATTTCTAGCGATCCTTTCTATATTCATGTCATTTCTATCCATAATTATAAAAATAAAGGGTATTATTTGAATATTAAAAACTATATATAAACAAACTCGTAGGACCTATTTAAAAGTGTGACCTAATCATAAAACTTTCTATACAAAAATTACTTAAAAGCAATAATTTTTTTTGGAGTGACTAATAAACTTAAAAGACTGCAATATGATTTAAACACAATTTCTATAAAGAATAAGTAGGAAAAAAAAAATAAGAAAATGAGTTGGGCCCTCTATTCTATGAATACTACCCCAGGCTTAATCGATCCTGGAAAACAAATAAAATTGGTCACTAAATATGGTTCAAAATTTTACAATAATTCAAAAGTCATAAATGGTTAAACAAAATATTAAGTGTTACATTTTCCCACTTTCAAGATTTTTTTTCCCTCAAAATTTAGAAGAAACTCACCACAATCTGTAAATAGGATGGGATACTTCTCTAGCATCATTGACTCATACTTTTAGATAGATTCCTCAACTCGAAGGTGGGTCCATGATACATAAAACAAAGGCATATTCTTTTTGCGCCAAACCTTTCATATTGATCTTCTACTCGAATAGAACGATTCTTAAATATTACATCTTCCTCAATATCGTCGAACTTTTGCCAATCAATGTTATCACGAGGATTCATTGACATTTTTGCATCGTTGATACATGAAACACATTATGAATCCAAGATAACCACTACATTAATGCTAGCTTATAGGCCACCACCTCCATGTGCTAAATAATCTCAAATGGTTTGATCCAATTTAGGGTGAACTTGTCTTGCTTTCCAAACTAAATAATGCATTGCCTTTGTGATACCATCAAGAATATATCATCACCGATATTGAATATAGAATCCTATTATCATCATTGCACATTGCACAAATCATGCTCACAACTAAATCATGGAATCGTGCTTAGCGTATTAGCCACCACATTGGTCTTTCTTATACTAGCAATGTCATCATCCTCCAAATATTCTATCCTTCTATGCTATCACAAGTTAAAATTATGTCAAGTGAAAATATATTTTAAACTCTAATTATCAAAGAACATATAAAATTGCTTGTTATAAAGATAGTGCCATCAAGACTTCAATGCAAATACTATCACAACCAACTCCAAATTGTGCATAGGATAATTTTTATTCATAAGGCTTATAGTTTCCTTGAACAATATGCCATAACTTAGCCATTTTGCATCGAAATATACCCCAATCCCTCTCAAGAAATATTGTAACACAACAAATAATGCCTGTCACCCTTAGAAATACTAAAACAAGGGTTTTTCTTAATTAGTGCTTTAACTCAACAAATGTGTCTTCACATACGTCATCTAACTCAAACGTGACTCTCTTTAGAGCTAATCGAGTTGCCAACCAAAAGAAATCCTAAATGTATTAGCAAAAATAGTCTGCTAATCCCCAACAATTGTGGATCTTGAACACCAACCTTGGCCACTCTAATCTAACATAGTTTTACCCATGAAAAGATCCATATTTCATTACAATACCACCTCTAAAAATCACATGACCCAAAAACTAGATTATAGAAAACTAGAACTTGCATTTGTTCACTTTGGCATACAATTGATGTTCCGAAAGAGATTAAAGCATAACTTGCAAATGATGTTCATTCTCATACTCTGAATAAGAATAAATATGAATTTCATCGATTA
>QLOD02000038.1:16906139-16920404 GCA_003260245.2 Sideroxylon spinosum | reverse complement strand
TCATCTTCCAACTGATCATCATGATGAGCAGTCTAATTTGAAATGTCCCTGTTACTTCAAAATTTCCCATTTCTAACATCATTGAGTGTCCCACATTCCATAGCCGACACATCAGAGCCCAATTTCCTATTTGGAGGTAGGTTCAAACCAAAAGTAAGATCAGAGGCTTGGAAGTGAGCTTGTGCTCATGAGATAGGGGATTATGATAATCAGCTAGAGAATGAGGAGATTTTTTCTCTAGTTGGTTTTAACTTTTTCGAAACGAACTTGGTAAAACCTTCAACCAGGCAATCGCCAGCAGAAGGAATACTCTTAAATCTGGGAAATGGCTAGTAAGCAAGTTTAACTTTAAGATGAGCTGAAGGTAATAACAACCAAGTCGAGGAGGAGGTGTGGCAAGCGGAGGAGGAAGCTTATAATTGAAACAATTAACAAAAATGTTCGGCGATGATGATGCGATGACAGCGCGAGTTTTAGCTGATCGAATGATATCTTTCGAGGTGGCTTGGGAAAGCTTTAATAGATATTTCTCGATCTCGAATTTTTCCTACCGGTGAGCTTTCTAGTGACCTCCTAAGGATTGGGCTGATGGGTAAATTTTTAAGCAATAAGGACATTTCAAACTAGATTGCTCATCATGATTGTGATGTTGAACAAGATCACCAGGATGGCAGTTCAGGTCCAAGCTCAACAATTCACAATTTTCCAAACTAGTGTTTCAGCTTTCAATAGGGTATTCAGAGGGTTGGTTATGTGAAGCATGTTGATGGAATCACACATGACCTATGCTATGAGCATAATGGAAAAGAGTTTGGAGGTTTGGATTTTAGAGCACTCAGGGCTAGGCTACTTTAGGGGTTGGGTTTGAGGAAATAGATACGAGAAAGAGAAGGAGAGAGAGAGACCACGAAGAGAGGCTTCGCCATTGCTTGAGGTGTTTGTGCTCAATAACTTTAAAAAATGTAGAGGTGGAGAAGCTATATAAGGAATTTTTGAGTGAGACATAGGAATTGATTGAGTTTGTTGGATAACTTGAGGATGATAGAGGAAAGAGAGAGAGAGGAAAAAGAGGACACGAGTCGTTGCGCCGAACAGCTGGACAAGGAGGAGAGTGAAGTAAAGTGCTGAAAAATAGTAGTAGATTTTTTTTTTTTTCATTTTCAGGGTCCATTTGAAAGTCCAATTTTTAACAAATTTCAATACTTTTTTGGTCAAAAGATAATAGGTGAAATTGTTTTATATATTTGGTAAAACAAATAGTAATTTTTAATAACATTTAACATATTTTAACAGCTTGTATATTTAGTAAATTCTTAACAACTTTTAGTAAATTTTGATAGCTTTTTCTGTGTTTATTAAAAATTTTGGTAATGCAAATTACTCTTGTTAAGGATAAAAGTGACAAGAAAAAGTTTTGTTGTCTTGTCAAATATCCATTTTTCAAAAATTGGTCCATTTATACTGATTTTTGATCCTCCAAATGATACCTTAGTTTACTTTTTGTAAAGAAAATGAAGGAAAATAATATTGAATTCAACGTTTTTTCTGGTTTACTATTGAAGAAAAGTGAAAAAAAGAGTAAATCATAGTAACAAATTCGGCGTTCAATAATTATTTGGTGGGATAAAAATTCATCATTCGGAAATTATTCAGGATAGTTCGGAAATAAGTATAAAGAATTTCGGCATGAACCCAAAATTCGACGAGATATATATTATTAATTTTGCTATGGCCAGAACATTTTTAATCGAGTAATAATTTTTTCTTTATTATTGTCATAATTGCAATTATATAGATAAAAAATTATTTATTAAATTATATACAAAAATAACTAGCTAAAAAAATAAGTTGCATTGTTTTCATTTAATTTAAACCAAAAGTCACAATGTCCTAAAGAAGAAAATGAATTAATAGGAAATCAATCAAAAGTTATGTACTGTTAATCAAATAAATAAACTAACATTAAACTTAAATAAATATACTAATATTCCGCGCATATAAAGGATCAAATTTTGTTAGTAGCAATTAGTTTGTAACCTTGTATAATCTTGGATACATAAGGAATAACTAGGCTGTATATATAGTGAAGGTTTTATATTATATATATATATATATATATATCTTTTTAACTATTTAACTTTAAAAGATGTGTAAATATATTAAAAAGAAAAATTTTCTTAACAAGTAATTTTATATTTATATTGAGAAATATTAATGTCAGAGTAATATAATATTATTAACACACGTGATACACGTTATTGATATAATAAATCCTCTAACATTAATAGTAATTGTTTTAATATTATTAATATTACTTTACATTCAAAGCTCAATTACCCATTACGTAGAGATACTATCACACGCAATTCTACGTCTTGTGGGTGCAGGCTGGCAACATACTAGCATTGGCAAGTAATTTATGCCTTCCCTACTGGGCAGTGTTGCCATATTCGTGGTAAGTTTGTTTTTTTACAATTTTATCGATAGAATATCACAATTTTTTTTTTTATCTTGTGATAAAATTAGGTTTTTAAATTTTTACGATATCTCACAAATATATAACAAAACATTGAAAAAAGAAATGCCAGATTTTGTCACTATGCAAATGATATTTTCAAAAATATTTCTAATTTAATACTCTCTTGAAAATAATTCCCTATCAAATATTTTTCCTAGTACATCATCTCTAACTTTTAGAAAAATATTTAAATTATAGAAAAGCATTTAAAAAAGTTAAAAAGAGTGAGAGAGTTACTTTTACGTGAAGTAACCGAAAAAACAACTAAAGTGAAGAGAAAAAAAGTAAGCTAGCTATTGAATGAATCCAGTAGTTAAAAATATTTTAAATTTAAATTCTTGAACTTTCTTCTTATCATAGTAACAAATTCGGTATTTAGAAATTATTCAGTGAGATAAAAAATTCATAATTCATAAATTATTAGAGATAGTTTGGAAATACGTATAAAAAACTTTGCATGATACCCAATTTGTAAAAAAATCGAGAATAATTCCGGAATAGTTTGATAAAATATATATCATTAATTTTGCTCTGGTCATAACATTTTTTATGAAGTAATAATTTTTATTTATTATATTGAATACTATACTTATTAAAGAAAAAATTATTCACTAAATTATATAGAAAAACAATGACCTAAAAAAAAATAAGATGCATTTTTTTTTTTCTGATTAGAACCAAAAGGCACAACGTTCTAAAGAAAAAAAATGAATTAAAGAAAATCAATAAAAAAAAAATACAATTTTGGCTACAAAATAAATAAACAAATAAGTAACTAATATTACTCCTAATTAAGTAAAATGGATAAAGAATAAAAAGAAAATTATAAATAAAATTTAATACATATTTTTTTTTTTTTTACACATTTTCATTCTATTTTCTTCTTTCTCTTTCCTCTACTTTCTATTTTCCTTCTTTAGAGTTGGAATATAACGAAGAGAATTTTGAAACCATGCGAAGACAAACGAAAAAAAGAATGAAAGTGGAGGAAAATATGTTGAATTTCTTTTATATATATTTTTCCCTTTCTAAATCCAACAACCACAAAGAAAAAAAAAATTGAAGGAAAAATTTAAATTTCTTCTTTTTCACTTCTCCCCCTCCTAAACCAAGCATATTGTAAAGAAAAAAATAAAATATATTGATAAGTGAAAAAATAACAATAGAAGATAAGAATACAAATATTTTTTGTTTATTTTATTTTTTTATTATCTAATAAAACTAGCTTTTAGAAGAGAAATATTTTATTATTTTATTTTTATTTAAATATTTTCTTGTCATTTTTCTTTAATATTTTCTCATCCTTTCAACGTAAAATTGTGTTTCTATCCGCTACACGTAAGGTAAAAAATCACTTATACCCCTTGAACTTCAAAAACTTACCTTGGTACGTCTTAGCTTTTCTGCACCGAAAATCTTTTGGACTTTTGTGAAGCTGCCTTTTTGCCAAAGTCTTAGAGGGACCACAGCATATGGGTTGTTTTCTCTTATATACAGTCCTTGATGTCATAGCTTAGGTCATTATGGCCTCGTCTTATTTTTTTCTGCACCGAAAATCTTTTAGACATTTGTAAAGATGGTTTTTTACCAGAGTCTTACGAGGACCACATCATGTGGGCTATTTTCTCTTATCTACAATGTTTGATGTCATAGCTTATATCGTTTTGGCCTTGCCTTTATCTTTTCGCGCTGAAAGTCTTTTGGACTTTTGTGAAACTGACTTTTTGCCAGAGTCTAACAAGAACCATGGCATATGGGCTGTTTCCTCTCATTTACAATATTTAATGTCATGGCTTAGGTCGTTTTAGCTTTGCCTTTATCTTTTCGGCACTCAAAGTCTTTTAGACTTTTGTGAAGCTGGCTTTTTTCCAGAGTCTTACAAGGATCGCAGCATATGGGATGTTTTGTCGTATCTATAATCCTTGATGTCAGAGTTTAAGTCATTTTGGCTTTGCCTTTATCTTTTCCACACCGAAAGCCTTTTGAACTTTTGTGAAACTGGCTTTTTGTTAGAGTTTGACAAGAACCACAGCATATAGGATGTTTTCTCTCATCTATAATCCTTGATGTCATGGCTTAGGTCATTTTGGCCTTGCCTTTATCTTTTTTTTCACCGAAAGTCTTTTGGACTTTTGTAAAGCTGGCTTTTTGCCAAAGTCTTACAAGGACCACAAAATATGGGCTGTTTCCTCTTACCTATAATATTTGATGTCATGGCTTAGGTCATTTTGGCCTTGCCTTTATCTTTTCTACATCGAAAGTCTTTTGGACATTTTTAAAGCTAACTTGCTTATTTTTTTCTGCACCAAACGTCTTTTGGACATTTGTAAAGTTGGATTTTTGTCAGAGTCTTATAAGGACCACAACATATGGGCTGGGTCCTCTCATCTATTGGCCTTGCCTTTATCTTTTTGCACCGACAATCTTTTGGACTTTTGTGAAGCTAGTTTTTTGCTAGTCTTATAAGGCCCACAGCATATGGGTTGTTTTCTCTCATCTACAATCTTTGATGTCATAGCTTAGGTCATCTTGGCCTTATATTTATCTTTTCCGCACCAAAAGTGCTTTGGACTTTTGTAAAGCTGACTTTTTGCTAAAATCTTAAAAGAACCACAGCAAATGAGCAACGGTGTACTACCTCTTCCTCTTACTCTCCCTCTCCCTCTCCCTCTCCCTCTCCCTTGATGGGAGCTCATGAATCCTATAAAAATTCATGAGTTAGAAAATCTAGAAGAGAATTTGTCTCACCAGTTATATATTTAATATAAATGTCAAAATAACTCAACTGAGCTTGTCATTAACAATATATCTATTTGGAAACCAAATTCTTAACATCCTTGTGAAGAATTTATTTTATGGCACTACAATCAATGCAAACCAAAAACTTTCTATTTAAAAGATCATTTTGAAATTTAGAAATACATTTTACTATAGAAAGCATCTCTTTTTTAATAGTCGCATTTTTCAACTGAGTTTGATTCCATTTACTGGAGGTGAAACTTACTAGATATTTCTAGTTACCATAAGGATTTCTTTGTTTGAGAATTCAACCATAGCCAATGCTAGAGGCATTGGTTTCAATTATTTTGAACCAATTTGGGTTTGGCAAAGCCAAACAAAGCAATATTTTAACTTTTATCTTTATTTTTTGAACAACTTTTGTATGTTCAATGGTCCAAGGAATAGGATCCCTTTTGAATCTATCATACATAGCTGTACTCTTGGATAAATTTTTATAATAAAAATATATTTTAATGAAGACTTTCAAGAAAATTTTGTAATTGTTTAATATCAGTTATCTCATCTGGAAATTTAAAAGCAAACTCAATACTTCTATCAATAGGAATTATTCTTCCTTGATGAATCTTATGACTCCAAATTCTAACTTTTCTTTGAAAAAGTTTTGTTTTAGGTAAGATATTACTAACCCATTATTTTTTACAATTTCTTTAAATATGTAAATATTTTAAAATGCTCATCAAGTGATTTAGAAAAGATGAGTATATCATCTATATATATTAAAATAAATTTCGTATAAGGGTTGAATATATCATTCATTATGTTCTAAAATCTAAAACGTGTATTTTTAATTCAAAAGGTACTTTATTCCATTCATATAACCAAAAGGTACAGTAAAAGCAGTTTTATATTTATCTGATTCAGTTACTTAGATTTGCCAATAACCTAATTTTAAGTCAAACTTTGAAAATATAAATGCATCATGCAATCTATCTAATAAATCTTTTATTATTATTATTAATAGGATATCTTATCCATTTTAAAAATTTATTTTAGGGTTTTAATTGATATTTTTTCTAAGAACTTCTTGTTCCTTTTCTATCACATTATTAACATAGAATGCAGTGCAACTCTATGAGGAATGAGATTTTCTAATTAATCTTTTATCAATTAAAGAAGATATTTCCTTCTGACAAAGATCAAAGTATTCTTGATTCATTTGGTATGGTCAAGCCTTGTTTAGAATATCCTTTTTCAAAAAATCCTTCTTCATAAGGAAGAGAAACAATATATTGTTTTCTATTGTAAAATGCATTTGGAATATCCTAATAATTTTTTTTCTGAAGTTGTATTTCAGTTTGAGAAATCTTTTTTCTAATATATTTATCATGTAATTTTTTTGTCAATATCAAGAAAACATATTCCGTTTTGCAAATAATTAATTTGCTTTCCTTTTAAAAGAATATACTTTACCTCATTGAGAAGTATAATGTGAGGATTTGTAATAAATTGAAAACAAATCTACTTTCTTCGATAATCAGAATATATTTCTGAATTATCAATTTTTAGAATAGGCATGATCTCGTTGAGAAAATGGTGTGCCTAATATCACATGTTGCAAAAGATTTTTTTTGCTAATAGAAATGATAGCGGATTATAGATATCGTTATTACATATATGAGCGTTAGATTACTTGTATCTAACCTGTAGCTTATTACCACTAGTAGAAGTTAGAGTTTAAACTATATTTTCAAAATATTGGGTTGGTGGTAACCCTCCATTGATGCAATTCAAGTCTGTACTACTGTCAACTCTGGTTGTTAAGTTATTAATAACATAATCATTATTAATAAAAACTGATATGTTAATGTACACTTTTGTACTACAACCTGTTGCTGAATATTAACTAAATATTCTTCTTCATTATTTTCCTTTAGAGTAGTATTAGGAAATGATGATTCGGCTCGATATTTTTCTAAAAATCGTAATCTTTCTTTAATATGTATATTTTCAGATTTTAAAGTAGTTATTTCAACTTTTAGTTCATTAACCTCTTTTTTAAGGTCTTAGATACTGACGAGCCTCATGATTTATCTCTATTCTAATCTTTTATGGACTTCCTTCATGCTATATGATTCTGGCAAAGGAATGGTTGGGTTTTCTTATATAGTTATAAACTTATTTATTACTTATTGTTTAATATCAGGATCTGATATTTTAGTAGCTATATAAACTTATTTATTATTTGTTGTCTAATAGCAAGTTCTGATATTTCAGTAGGTATATAAACTTATTTATTATTTGTTGTCTAAAGAAGGATATGATATTTCAGTAGCTATCTTTAACAATATTTTTTTTACTTTGTTAAAAAATTAATATTTAGTCCTTTTATTGCAGATATTGCTTGCAAATATTGAAGATTCTCTTGATCTTTACACTTGTAAGGTGAAGATTTACACTTACAGGATTTTTCTTAGAAGATTCTTTTTCTTTTGGAGTTTCAAAGGAAGGTGATTGATACATTTCAAATATTTTATCTTCTGTCTCAAAAGATGGAGGAGTTAAATTCAAAATAACTTTATATGGTGCTTCTTGGAGGCTTCATTTATTTGTAATTTCTTTATTCTCTGTTTAGGGAAACATTTGTTGGCATAGTGTTCAGTCTTTCCACATCTCTAACACTTTTATCTTTTTTTTTTTTTTTTTTGGGGGATTTTATTTTTACATATGTTGGTTTGGAAGTTATATTTTTTCTTTTAGAAAAATATGTTTGAGGAGCATATTTTTTATGCTTACTATGTCTATTCGACTAAAGTAGTTTCCCATAACTTTTCGTAATTCATTTTAAATAAACTTTAGGGGTATCAAGTGCAAATTGATTGCTAAAATCCCCTAATTCTTTACGCTCAATCATTTGCTGGCTTTTAATTTGTCCTTTTATTACATAAAACTAACTTTTCTTGGTCACAGGCCTATATTAAATTATCATAGGTGTATTGGAATAATTGATAGAAATTTCATCATTTCAATCTCTCAATTGTTTCTTTACTCTTTCACAAAAAATAACTGGTAAACCAACTAGGAACTTTGATTTCCAATTGTCCACAATTGCATGGTTTAATTGAAATACTCTTAGTAAAAATTTATATTTATACCATCTATAATGAGATAGTATAGGACACCTGAGATTCTGTAATAAGGTCCTTGTATTTTCATTATTGTTGATAATAAAACCAGTAAAGCGCTCTAATATTACACAAATAAGTGTATAAATTGCATCTTCTTTTCTTTCTTGAAAAAGTTATAGAATTAATTTCTATTTTAACCTCAGTAAGAATCTCATGCTTTTGAAATTTTGATATCACATGATTTTACCAACATCTCAGAGTATTTGTGAAACCAACAATTATCATTTTTGCCCCATTGCCATCAAAAATACTTGCTATCTTTTGGACAGTACTATACATTAACATCTGATGACATACTTTTCATGAATTATCTTACTAGATAATTCATCAATAATCCATATGTAAGCGGTATGATCGTTATACTTTTGATGTATAATTTCGTTATTTTCTTCTGAAAGAACATCAACAAATGTAGGTCTTTGATGGTAATATCTACCTAAATCTCTTGGAAATGATCTACTATCTTTTCTAGATAATTTATTTGAGGAGGAATGTTTTCTTATTGAAAACTGAATTGGGATTTAGTTTTTCCAATATCTTCATTATATGTTCTGTCATTAGACAAAGTATTAATTTTTAAACTAGATAATTTATCTTTTAGTCTTTTGACTATCTGTTCAACAAATATAGCACTTTTTTTATTTTTTCAAATTCCTTTCATCATCATAGGAAATTTAATAATAGGTTCTTTAAGATTTTGTTTTAGAATTTCCTTATGAGGCATATTCCATCAATATCTTAAAATTTGAAGTTGAACTTCAATTTTATTTAATTGAGATCATATACTTTGCATAAAAACATTTGTATAATTTAATTGTTTATACAATTGATTTAAATTCTTAATTCTAACTTCCAAATTAACAATTTGAGAAGGTTAACGTAAGCATTAGCTTTTAATATATTATTAGCTTTACCTATTGCGACCTATAAACACCTTCAATTTTGAAATAAGTGTATATATTTTTTATTATTTATTTAAAGATTCAAAATTTTATTTTATTCAAAATTTTATTGTATTTAAAATTTTGTTTTATTAAAATTTATTTAGTGTGACATGCTTAAGTTGTAATTTTATTTACAAATGTGTGCCAACTTTAGTGTAAGTATATATATAGTGCTGAGTGTGTTTCCATTGGGTGAGAAAAAATGTGTGTTTTTATTGGTAAGGGACAAGATGAAATCCTATGGCATAGAAGAAGAGAGAAGGGCTATTAGTTGTTTTGTATGATAAAAATAAATGATGTTAGAGGCGAAGGTTAAGGGATTACAAAAAATATGAATTTGGTTATAGGGATCAAAGTATATTAACAAGGCTTTTATTACAGATTCTTAGGACGAGTGGGAAAGAGAGAAGTATTGTTGGGAGTGTTTTTATCCCTTACAAAAAATACTAGTAGCTCCTACACCCCATGACTTTCCACCAGAGAAGAAAAGAAATTTGGTTTTCTTTCCTTATGACTTTCCTAGAGTCGGAGTGGGGGAGAGAGAGAACTACGTGGTTGCTTTCGTATTTTTATGTGAAGAGAACGTAGAGATTTCCCTTTGTTAGGAGATTATTGGCGCGAGTTCGTATCGGAGTTGTATGTAACTCGAAGCTATAATCGTTGGAAAATCACTCTTTTAAAGAACCAACTTGAGTTTGTGCGTTTTATATATTACTTTCAACGTGTATGAACTGAGGTAGGTAGGGTTTATACATTAAGATGATTTCTTGACTTTATGGATATGAGCATTCTTATATATGTATATTGTTAGATATTTAAACTCGTATTGTTTTCGATATAGATGGTGTTTAACTTGAGATGTTATAAGTGAATATTCATATATTATGAAATCCATATATTTGAGCATGATTAAGGGAGTGTATATGGCTTATGAAATTTTATATTTTGATCAAGAGTTTAACAAATTCATGTTAGTTTATGGACATCAAGTTTATAGGATTCATGCTCATGTTTTGACTACTGTCATTTATGTATAAATTGATGTTATGACTATGAAAGTCATTTATGACATTGTAGATAGAGTTTATATGATTTTTATATTCATATTTTGATGAGAGAAATCTATTAAAATTGAAAATATTTTTTTTATATAAAACAAAATTTCTAAAGTTTAAAAAACTTTATTTTTGTTAGTTAGGGTGCTTAGACCGCCTTCGAGCGGATTTTCCAAAAGTCTGGGCACTTGAATTGCCTTTGAGCAACTTTTCTAGTAGCTTGGATGCTCGAGCTGCTTTTAAGTGAATTTTCATAAAATGGAAAATTTAAGTACTTTTTTTTTTTTTTTTGGTTTCTTGTTGAACTGGATTAATATGTTAAATGTATGTATATAACGGGCAATATGAAACTTAGGCTTGAAAAATTACTACTTCATAAGACTTGTAAATTTAAAGGATGAACACAAGAATTTAGCTTAGATTGAATTCTTGTGTATGATGTACTATTGTTAAAGGATTATGGTTGAGATTGATTTTTGATATTGGAGTCATATAGGGTACTAAAAGAGTGGGTTCTATAGCCCAATAGTCAAAAGATCCAAAACCTTTACAAGGTGGATTAGCATAACCAGTAGGTTAGAACCCTATGAAATATATATACGATTCATACTAGCTTATGTTAGTGTTGGGACTATAAGATCGGTTTACCTACTAAGGCAAGATGAGATAGACCGGGAGTGTGGGACCAGGGCCATGAGATTCATGAGTATATTTGAGATTGCAGGACCAATTGTACCCTACAGCTGAGGTCTGATGATTTGACGAGTACATCTGCAATTGTGGAACCAGTTGTATCCCATAGCTTAGGTTTGGGGGTTTGATGAGTACATCTAGGACTGTAAGACTAGTTATACTCCATAGTGTAGGCCTAAGGATTTATTTTGGGTTTAGTTCTATGACCACAGGCTAATCTTCAAAATAACTGACCCATATTATGATATTGATATATATATTATGATGTGAATGAGATGATGAATCTTGTTTTAGGATGAGATTGTAAGATCATAACCAAGTAACTATTAAATTGGAATGATATGACTTCATATGAAAATTTGGATAAATTATAAGAAAGATAAGTTTTCAACTTATTTTTAAATTGGTTAAGTGTTAATATCTTTGCATGATAAAGAAAAATGTCTTATAAGCATTCTTTGAGCACTCTTGATTTAGTGCTCACCCCTTAATAGTTGATGTTGTAGAAGTAGATGTTTATAATGGACTTGTGAACTAGATTAGATAGTCTTGGAATATCTTGATGGATTATTTATTTTACATTTTCCTCTTTTGTTTGTAATGAAATGGATTATAATTTTAAGCCTATTTTAGAGGCATTGTTCTTGTATCCCTTTTCGGTGACCATTTTAAAACTTTGAGGTATTCAATTTTTGAATATTAATATAACTAATTTACTTTCGTTCTGATATGGTCTTATTTATGTGATTTGTTGTTTATTTATGGGTTTGCTCCTATGTCTTCAAATTGTGGATTTCGGAATGTGACACAATCGGTTTTGTAGGTGGATGAGTTGATTTTATAATTTGATCACTTTTTTTTTCCTCTATTTCATTTCTAAAAACATTTAATTGATGTTCTTGATCTTGAGTATAGTAATTCAAAACTTATGAAATAAATTTTATAATTTCTTCTTCTTCTTGAGGAGTACAAAAATAATTTTTTTTTTAATAAAAATCCAATTCAGCCGGAAAGAATTTAAACAAAAATACCATTTTCTAAATATTTAGTTGCCATTTGATTTATTTATTTATTTTTTGTTTTTGATTTTTTGTTTTGAACTTATTTTTCATTTTGTAACTTTGAAATAGAAAAATAGCTTAAATCGTACTTGTTCATTTGTATTTTTAAAGTTTATTTTTCACAATAGAAAATAGGTTTAGATATAAATTAAAAGTAGTAAAAATTTATTTTTGAATATTTTTAATTCAAAACAAAAAAAATTTTAAAATAAAGAAAACATAACAAATACCAAAAGTTAAAAACAAAAAAGGAACAAAAACAAAACAAATGCAAGTTTGCGGGAATCCATTAAGGTTTTTCTGATATTTGGAGTAACAAAAAATGAGGAAAAATGGGATAATTAAAAAAAAATAAGTAGTTTTTGAAAATTTTGAAAGTTTTTCCATTTTTATTAATATAACAAACGCACCATTGAGTTTTACTTCCAGGACTTGAACCTAAATTCGCACCAGGGTTTGTTCTTGAATCTTAAACGTGAAAGGAGGCTTTAGGGGAGGTTCTCCTTCTATTATTCTTGTTTGCTTTGAGTTAGCGTTATTCAGTTTCGGTTACTGTGATTCTTCCGAGAGTTTGAATTTTGATCTCTATCGTGGAGCGTTTTCAATTTGTTACTGTTTTTGCTTAGCTTGCTGTGAATTTTAGCGAATTGAGTTCGATTGGTTTCCTTTGTGTTGGTTGGTGTAAAGGTGTGGTTTTGATTGGAGAGGTCGAAGAGGGGAATGGCGAACCGTTTGAAGGAGGATGAGAAAAACGAGAGGATCATATGGAATCTTCCCAAGCTTCCCGAGATTCGCCGTTTTATTGATTGTAACAGCTTGGTACGTCGATTGTTGTCTTCTTGAAACTTTTTTTTTTTTTTTTGCTTTCGATGGTTGGCTGGCTTTGATTGCTTGTTTGATATTTGATCCAGTTTTTTCTTTTGATAATTCCTCTTCCCGTATTCACATGAACTCCAAATTTCCTTGTTAATTTAGTTAATGCCTCATGAGATATTTCATTTTCTGGTGCATTTGTAAAGGAAGATCCTTCTCAATTTTGATTATTCTAAGAACACTTACACTCCGTTTAGAAATATTCTATTATTAGAAATTGATTTTATTTTAAAATAAGAATTTAATTTGATCTGATAAATGAAATTGTGTGATTGGAACACAAATTTAAATTCAAGAATTTAATTAAAATTATATGTTTAAAACTTAAAAAGAATTAAATTGATTTGAAAAAAAACTATCAAATCTAACCTTATTATTTAATTTATCGACAAAAGTAAAAAAAGGGTAAAGTATGTTAATGGTAAATCTGTCTAATTAATTAAATTCAAAAGAATTCTCACCATGTTTTATCAATATTGGTTTGATTTGAAATTATAAGGAAATCTTAAAATTTCGGTATTCAAATATAATGAAATTTGATTCATTAAATATTATTTTTATTCCAAACATAGAATTTAATGACAATTGCCATCAAATGAAATCAAATCCTATCAATTCTAGCATTCTAAACATATCATTAGGGATTTGCCTAATGGTGGTTGTTTTTTTTTTCCTCCTCCCCTTATGGGTATACGTTGTTAGTTTGTTAAATCTTGCTTCGGGCTTCAGGCTATGATAACATAACTATTGTGACTGTTTGTCAATTAGCAATGACTCAATGAGTTGGTTGGGTATATCTGAGGAGGTACCAATGTGACCTGGACTCTTGTATGTGTGTTGCATTTGGGTACATCATGCATGATTTGTTTTCAAATATGTTTATTGTTCAAATTTTAAATACAGGAATACAGTTAAACTGATCAAGTTATAGAAGTTTCCTTTCCTAAGCCATTGTGCCCATCAGTTTGAAGTGCCCGTACAATTTATGTTTGTGCTTCATGGAAACTTAGCTCATTTTTAGTGCACACTTGGAAATTGCTAGTGAGCGAAAGATTCTTCCTTCCCTGACGCAACTTTCTAACCAGGGTTCTAGTCAACACATTTGTCAGACACATGTGGTAGTCATTGATCTCGCATAATATATCTATATACATGAATCTTTATGCATAGTATTCCTCTACTTTTTGTGTCATT
>QLOD02000038.1:16894902-16906039 GCA_003260245.2 Sideroxylon spinosum | reverse complement strand
ATCCGTCTTCAATCAAGCTCTTTTGGAACAGCAAAGTTGGCGTGTATTCTTCGTGATTAAAGATCCCTCTTTCCAAAATGTTCACTGCCAAATGCTGTCATTCTTCTTACCCTATGAACAATTGTCCTAAATCTTCTGGCTCTTGGATAAGGAACTGTTCTTTTTTACGCAAATCTGGTTTTTTTTTTTTGTTATTGTTGTTGAGGTATTGGCCAATCCATTTCCATTAAAATGATTGTTGACTTTTTTCACTATTTCCTACCACTCGCTTCGTTGGATAACATTCCTATCCTAAAATTGATTTAATTTTAAAATAAAATTTTGTATTTAAAATATATATTTAAATTTAAGAATTGAATAGAATTGATTTAAGAAAGCAACATCTTAATTGGATGAATGAAGTGAATTGGCTCATTGGAGAGCTGCCTACTAGGCTTTCTACATAATGACAGCTCAAAAAATCGATCGGTCAAGAGTGGCCAATCGAGGTGAATAAATACCTATACTAGCAGGCTAATGAGTGGAATATAAACAGTCAGGCATTTGAAAAATCGATTGAAGGATTCGACCAGAAGTAGTCCAATACACTCGTGCTGCTTAAGGGACTTGAAAAGGCTCATCCTACTGAAGGTATTAACCTTGAACTGCAAGTGTACGGGTTGTGTTTAGATAGCAAATTTAAATTTATAAAAAAGGTATTAAATATTGGTTGTTCTTTCCATAGGGAGGACTGTGTTAAACATACTAAACTTATTCTCTTTGCTTATTAAGAGAACCTAATTTAATCCATACTAAATTTGGATTATGAGAATGCTTAGGTATAGGTTAAGTTGAGAATGATAGAGTGAAGGAATTGTGAAACTAAATTAAGATGAAATCATTAAAAATAAAAAACCTAAGATAAACTTGACTTCGAATCAAATCTGGTAGTGGAATAGTAATGCTTTACTCAAATACTTTTGTAACTCAAACCTAGCAATGCATGTAGTAATGCTTTACTCAAATGCTTTTGTAACTCAACCTAGCAATCGCACATGCATTGCTAGGTTGGAAGATATTCCCTTAAAAAAATTTAATTATGGAACCCAAGGTAAACAGAGGCTTTTGAAATTAATTTCGACCAAGACGTTGAATCGACCACCTAGGGTGCACGAGTATCAACTCGTAACTAGGCTTCGATTGTAACATAAGTGAATCGATTTCTTAAGAAAACCTATTTTATGGTTTTAGGAAAATAGGTTCCAAATCACTAGGCCATTGAATTAAGCACTTGGTTTACACGAGCGGCCACTCGTAACCAAGCTACGATTATAACATAGGTGATTTGATTTTGATTGAAAACCTGGATTAGGGTTTTAGAAAAAGATCCACAAGTGATTGGGACATTAAACCAATCATCCAGTGTGCATGAGTAGAAACTCGTAACCAAACTTATGGTTGTAACATGGGCAACGAGGTTTTGAAAGAATCCAAAGCTTACCAAGAGTTTCCAATGATTGATAAAAAGATGTTTATAATGAAAAACATTCTTTTATGTTTGGGTTCACCAAATTATCAAGCCACCTTCAATGGTTTGAAGCCAAGAAGTTAACTATTCTACTAACATAATGAAAAACATAAACAAACAACACAAACAATTTATAAAAGAAGAAGAAGTAGAAAGCACAAAGAGAAAAAACTGAATACTTAACTTAAAATTAAAATGTGAAGGTAAGGGAAATCTTGAACACCATTAGAAAGATTGCATTGGCTGCTGCAGTTTACCACTTATAGCTTGAAAGGAATAGAAGACTTTTCACAGGTATAATTGCTTCAATTATGAAACTGCTGATCTACTCTAAGCTCACTAATATTGACACAAATAAAAAATATGAATTAAAAAATAACTCAATAACTAATCAAGGAGGAGATTAAATGGAAAGTTTCTCAATTTACTTATGTACATAAAACTAATACAAACATAGATATATGTAACAAATGAAATATACTTATAAGGTTTTTATGTAATACTGAGGGTATGCCCTCTTGATTTGTAATTATATCTCCTATAATCCAAATAAACGCCTAATTACCAAAAAAAAAAAAAAAAACTTAATCATGTTAACAAAAATAAAAGATTATCATAAATAGGAGGCCTAAATTTATCTATTTACTTATATAGTTTAAGAAAAAATAAATTCTAATCAAATATTATTATTTTAGATTAAATTTCAAATGATGTAAAAATTTTAAAATTTAAATTATAAAATTAAGACATATCCAACTTATAAAATTTTATCTTAATTCTAAACATAAGAATTGACGAGAATTATCATCAAATGAAGTTAAATCAATGAAGTCAAATCACGGTAACTTTGCTATTCAAAAACAAAAACAGAGTGTAAAGGACTTTCTAAGCCTATTTCAACCACATTAAGGACGTTAGCAAGCTTAGCTTAGTAAATGATTTTTTTTTTTTTTTTAAATCCTATCACAAAGTGATGAAATTTAGACTTTCTTTATATATAGCATTTTTCTGGAATTTATTATTAAAGCCATTCTCAGTACCATTTTCTCTTCTGAAGGATTTCATGACAATCTCACATAGCACATCTCTTCTTCTGGAGAATCATTCTTTTTTTTGGTAAAATTTGAATATGACCTTTTGTTGCTATTTGCGATAGGGTTCCCTTTGGAGAAGAGCCCAAGTTGATTTAAAAGCCTTTGTGTGGTTTGTTGGGCTCATTAATAAGAGATATAAAAGGAGATGTGTCTTACATAACATTGGAGTATAAAAAAAAAAAAAGGGGGGGGGGAAGAGAGAGGAAAAACTGTAACACTCAAAAGAGAGAAGCAAATTTGAGTGGAAGCTAATGTTTTGATCAAACTCACGATTGAGATATCATCTATTGTCCAATCATACTTAAATTTGGTGTGTGAGTAGAAGACACCTTATTCTTCGATTTGTATGACTGGTTTTTGCAGTTCTTAGATTCAGAACTAGAACAGAGAAGGTTATATCAAAATTTTCTAAGTAGTGTGTTTGACGCACAGGTTTGATCATCTTATTGATAGGAAGATTTTTTTGTAGTCTAATTTGGTTGATTTTTGGTTAGTCGGTAGAGGGCTTTAGTATCTGTGATTTGTGCAATTGAATTAGCTTACGGTGTTTCAGAAATTTTGATTTTTTACTTTGGTTCAAAAGGTTCTATTTATGGTGATATTTTATCACATTTTTTTTGTTTAGGTAAGTTCACATATTATGTTGTTGAATCAGTTATTGTTGATTTGTTTGAGGTTGTGTGATTGTTATATTAGCCAAAAACTCTCTATATCCATTTCTTGTTTATAGTGGAGTATTAAGAGTAGACATTGCGCTCGTGGTTTTTCCTTTTCATCTTAGAAGGATTTTAGAATTGGTGGCTTTAGTGTTTGATTGTTTCTTGTTGCTTATTGATGTGATTGATATTATCATTTTGCTTGTCACCTCCACAAAAAGTTCAATCAAGGGGAGAGAGTGATCTCTTGAACATCTGTTAACTGTGTTTTAACCCTTTCCTCTCCCAACATTTTCTGTGCTCAAATAATCTCAATCATCTCTACTTCTCATCTTTTGGTGTGTCAAAATTATGGAAGCTTTCCCTCCCCAACAAAAAATTTTTATTAGATAAATCTTTTCTAACTCTCTCCCAGTCAAAACTTTACCAATCCTTCTGGATGGAGTGAAATGATATTAAGAAGAGAAGAGACAAGAAAAAAATTCAAAATTCATCTTTTGTTTCTAAGCTTTTGTAGAAAAAAAAAACAAATAAAAATAGAAAAAAAAAGTGAGGGTTAAAATTTTAAAATCTTGATCCTCCCAAAATTGGATAAAAATAGAGACGAGAGAAAATGAATTAATGAAACTTTTAAAATGATATGTTTGCCCATCAAATAGAGAATAATAAGAAGAGAAATTACAAACATCTTTTAGGACTAAATAAATTGATAACTCTTCAATTTCTCAAAAAAATTAATGATAAAATAACACAACACTTTATTTTCCATCTATTTTTTTCTCAACTTAAAAATAATAAAAAAATTATTATTTTTTCTCCTTTAAACTTCAAGATAAAAAAAAAAAAAACTATTACTTTTTTTTTTTTCTCTTCTTTCCTAATTAATATTTTGTTTCCCTGTCTTTTCCCACCTAAATTCAAAAACGAATCCGTACTACTTTCCTGAAATTAGATTATGACATTCCCACTCACTGTCCCTTTTATTCTATTTTCACAGAATTCATCGACCATTTGTTAATGTTTTGTGACTACTCTCGACTAATGTGGTTCCTGTTCAACCTTGAAATTAGATTTTCTCGCAACTCTCATCCTCCTTCTTCTCCTTCTTCTTCTTCTTTTCTTAATGTATTTCTGATTTACTCTTTAACTATTCTTTTTACCTCCAGATATTTATATTAATCTAGTTAATACCATTTTTGCTTTTTTTTTTTCCGGAGATTCTTTGATTATTTTCCAGCAACCAAATCTTAGGATACGTTTGATACTCCAATAAATACAACGTTTATCAATTTTTATTAATTTTTATTAATTTTCATCATTTTTTTATTTTTGTGATCATCAACTTTCATCTATTTTTATTTTGTGTGAATTTGTTTTTAAATTTTAAATTTTATAAATTTTTGTCAAATTTTTTCTTTTTTTGCTTCTTAAAAACTTTTCTGACCAAAATCATATTCGAATGGTATGATTAGAATTTTTGACTTACATAAACTAAACGGTAAAAAATTTCTGACATATTACATTTTTTTTTCTGATTTTTAGATTTCCAAACGCACTCTTGTTACCAATTTTTACAACTCGTTTGTATTCTTCTCTTCTGTAAACGATATCTTTATTTCTCAGATGACGGGATTTAACGACTTCACAGATACAGTATCATTGGATACTATTGCCATGTATGGTATGTAACTCCCATTTAATAAGAACAAAGGAAAACAAGATTAAGAGATACAGGAGTGTTTAGAGTTTTGAAAATTTTCAGATTAAGTCAAAAATTAATATTGAAGTGATATAAAATGATATGACCAAATTTAATTGAAAAAAATTATAAACTTTGACTTTCTTGGAGTTTTTTGATAAAATTTTGGACTCCAATTGGAACTTTAATTAGAAGTACGATTAAATATCGATAAATATGTTGGGTTGTATTTACTTAAAAAAAAGGGGGGATAATCATTTTCTTATTCCTTGTTATTAAATTGAAATCACTACAACCTCTAAATCTTAAAATTTTGCTTTTGTACTTTTTATAATTTGGACTAAAGTGAAAATGTTAAAAGATCCATCAAAGATAACAGTTTTGAATCTTAGTAATTTTAAAAATTACATTTATATTTCATGTAGTTTATATTATTTACACTTAGATTCCCTAATTATATTTGATTTTTAATAAGTATTTGTATCTTTTTACCTAAAAATTTAATGTTGTTTATAATTCCACTAGAAATTGTCTGTGCCTAAAAGCACAGAAATATAATTAAGTTTACATATATCTCAAATGTAAACAAATTTACATGAAAAATTATATAAATAATTTATAAAAATAAAAATCACTAATCCAAAGAGATCAAAGTATTTATACAATATTTAATAAATGTGTAAATTTTTATTATCATATTTTTCAAAATATTGATTTAAAAATGTTTATAAAAATATTCAACAAAATATATAAAAAAGAAAAAAGAGTGTGTGTTTCCATGTAAAGTAACTGGAAAGACAATTAAATTGGAAAGGAAAATAAAAAATATCATAACTATTGCAAATCCAATGGTTAAAAATATCTTAAATTAAATTTTTTAGCTTCTTTAAATTTTTTAGCTTCTATTGTCACAAAAAGTGTGAAAGTATATTTATCTAAAATTTTAAGTTTTGAGTATATTAAAATTTTTCTTTAAGAAATTTTTAAAGAAAATTAGATTTTAAATATTTTTTTAACTTTATCTAATAGCTATTCATATAAAAAAACATTTAACAAAATATAGAAAGAGTATGAGAGTATATTTTCATGTAACGCGACTAAAAAGACAACTAAAATGAAGAGAAAAATAAAAATAATCTTAACCATTGAATAAATCTAATGATTAAAAATATACCAAATTTAAATTCTTTAGATCACTTAAATTAAATTTAATGAAATCTTTTAAATAAAAAATTTCTGTCTCCAAAAAAAAAAAAAAAAAAAAAAAAAAAAACCCTTCCACTAGGCCCAGCAACCCCTACTATCCCTTCTCTTTGTTTTTTACTAAACCTAGTCAATGACACACCTGCCCAATCAATGACACATCGGACAAATGAGACACATTGGACAAAATGTCCCATCACCGGTTATGATTTATTATATAGATATGTACATTCTAAGTATGTATAATTTTGCAAAACATAATATATACATTTAGTTGAATTTTAAATTTCAAAATTTGAAAAAGATGAATAACTTTGTTGATGACATGACTGACGACTGAGACAAATATCAAATCAAATAATGTATTTTATTAGATAAATATTTATTTGAATTTCAAATTTCAAAATTTGAAAAAGATGTTGATGACATGGCTGATGATTGGGACAAATGTCAAATCAAATTATGTCTTTTATTATATAGATTTTAGTCTAATAGGATGCAATGATAGATTTTTAAAATTTGAAGGGTATATGTCATTTTTATCTTAAAGATATGTTTGGTGTGGGATGAAAAATTTGGGGGTAAAAAATTACAGAGATAATTGTTACCCTGATAAAGGTTAATGGGATAACAAGTCTATGGAAATTATATTTTAAACGAGAGAGTAAATATTACCTGATAATAATTATTTTATGTTTGGAATGCTAAAGGCTTTGAAAAGATAAAAGTTAATTGAAAGAGTAAATATTAAGAAGGTAATGAGAAAAGGATAAAAAAAAATTCATTACCCTCGTTACTTACCCCCACCCCAGAGTAAAAAATTATCCCTAAATGGAGGTAATAGTTACCCCCAAAATAATTGTTATTCTCCCATCCTAAGATATATAATGAAGGTTAAAAATTACACCAGTAAATTTTATCCCTTGTTACCTCTAAAACAAATATGTCTTGAGAAGATATTTGTTTTGAGGGTAATGGAGGGTAAATTTTATTAAGGTAATTTTTACCATTCATTATATTAGTTTAGATGATAGGAGTAACAATTATTTTTAGTTAACAATTACCTTATATGGGGGTAAATTTTTACCGTGGGGGAAGCGGGTAACGAGAGTAATAGAAAAATCTTACCATTTTCTCATTAATCCTGTAAAATATTTCTTTATCCTTGTATAAAATCTTAAGTAGCTTTCTTTTATAAATAATTATAAGAAATAATAATTAATTTAATAAAACTAAAGTTAATTAATTATTAAATTAGTTTATCAAAATAATACTTAATAAATAATAATTTCTTATTAAAATAATTTATTTTATTGAAATAATATTATTGAAAAATTAATTTATGACTAAACTTATTTATTTTCTCAAATTAAAATTAATGTTTAGTAAAAAATAATGAATGATTATAATAATTTATTTTATTAAAAAAAATTATGTCTCATAAATATAATTTACTAGATTATGTGTATCAATATAATTTATTAAAATCAATAATCTATTTAAATAAACTAAAATTATTTTATCAAAATTAAAATAAATTTTAACAAATAATAATTCACTGTTAAAATTAATATATATTGAAATATTAATCGATGATAAAATATTTTTTATAACTAATATTTTTATTTAAAAGTATATATTTAATACTAATTATTATAAAAATGACAATGATTATGATGATTTATTCATCATAACATTTTATTAAAATTAAATATTAACTTTTACCTCTAATTAATTCATCCGTATTCCAAACATCACTAACTTTTATTTCTCAAAAATTTTTAGTGTTTCAAACATAAATAATTATTACCATTGATATTATTTTTTCATTTTAAATATAAGTATCATGAACATGTTACCTTATTAACCATTACCAGAATAATAAACATTCCGTAATCTTTTATTTCTAAATTCTCACTCCGTACCAAACTTGTTAAAACTAAAAATACAAATTTATCCGTTTAAAAAAAAGTAGCAAGGTAAGCTATAGCTTACTTAGGTACAAACATAATTGTAACAAAATCATAAAAATTTCAAATAAAACAACAAACTAATATACTTTAAAGCATGGGCTGACCCGGAGTCAAAATAGAGGCAGTGTGGACAACATGTCCCATTGAATATTTTTTTATTTTTTTAATTATATATGATTATTTTTTCACCCCGATATTTAATTTTGTTAGGGGTGTTTGGTTTACCAGGTTTTACAAAAATTAAAAAAAAAAAAAGGAGCTACTTTTAATAACTTTTTTTAACTTTTTCCATCAATTGCAAAATTAATTTTTAGTTTCCCTAATTTTTACTAACTTTAACTTTTTTCAATATTTATTATTTTTTTAATTTTTACAATTTTTATCTTAACAACCAAAAAGAGATGGCAAGTATCGACTTGGTGTACAAATTTGACAAAATTTTACACATCAAGCGATCTCATAATATGTCCCCAAATGGTTTTACTAATTCACTCTATTATTTATTTATAATTATTATTTCTCTAGCACATCGCATATGTATAAGGTTAATTTACTGTCAACATTATTAAATCTATTTTTTAAAATTATTTTAACAAAATTTATTATATTATTATAATTACTTTAATAACTTTATTACAAAAATATTCTCAGTTTATCTCGAGTCTATGCAATTTTCGTGATTTAATAATTAAAAATTCTAGGTCTACTTCGTTTAAAGGACAACATACTCCATCCAAAAAAAAAAAACAAAAGAAGATTCCCATAAATTATAATCAAATATATACCTTTCTGTCATTTATCTTTATTTACTTTGGCAAAAACAGACAATTAAAGCTCTGTTTTGATCAATAGTTTGTAAAAAAAAAAACAGTGATAAGAATTCAAAACTTTCGCCTTCTTGGATTGTCTACGAAAATAAGAAGAACAGTGTACGAAATTTAAAAACATTAAAATTAAGTAAATTAAAAAATTAATATATTGATGAAAATGCCTTTTATTTTATTATAAATTTTTAATTCGTTTAGACAAATATATATTTAAGACTTTACGTTTTATCCCTTTTTCCCTATCCTTTTCTTTTTCATTTTCTTCTCTCTCATCAAATCCCAACTCCAAACACGATCTCGACACGGATGGGAATGCATGCTACGAAGGATAGGGTCGAGTCTGATACATCAACCGTCTACTCAATATCCTTGTACGAGTCCACAATCATATATAGACGAGAATCATAGAACAAAAACGACTAGTGAAAAAACTTTTAAATTATTGCTGCCACCAATAGCAGAACAAATACCTGTATCCTAAGGATCTCAAGCTGCAAAATGTTCACTGGAATCATAAATAAACCATCCCAACCCCACGTTGCAACCATAAATTACATATACCTTTATTGTGAGCTGCAATATCTGCGTTTGGAATTCATACGCTCAGAAGGGGCATATCCATGCGAAAGAACAAGGAAACAACAAATGAAGATTCTCTCAAAAAAAATGGAGATAAGAGTCATCCAAGAAAAGGTCGCTTAAAAAAAGAGTCATCCAAGAAAAGGAGAAACAACACCCCCCCCCCCAACAAAAAAAAAAGGGCAATAAAACAGTCTTAAAAGGAGAGCAAAACTAGTCCACAAAGTAGCATCAACAAAAGCAAACTCCACCATTGGAAAGCTCAAGGAAGCAGCTGACGGCTCCACCTGCAACAGCCATCCACACAGCCGCAGGCAAGCAGCACTTGGATCACAACAGAGACGTGAATAATCAGCAGCCCAGCAGCAGCAACGGAGTCTGCCCCAACCTCAAGGAAACAACTAAAACCGAGAAGCTTACTGCAAAATCAGCAGCAACCCTCTTTCAGTAGCCCCTTCACACGGTAGCACCCATGTGTAAACCCAACATTCTAACTTTTTATTTTTTCCAGTTAAACCCAAGTACACACAACACCAATCTCTATGCCCCACCCATAAAAATTAAGCATAGTGGCAAGTGTGGAACATGGTAATCTTATGTGTTGTTTATGCATGAGAAGAGACACACTCTAGAAAGATGGAATAATTTATTGTAAACAAGAAATTCTTCATAAACTCAAGACACTAGGAAATGAAACGTTGAGGGTCCACTTGGTATACCTGTCTTAGGTCTGTTTTTTCGTTTTGCATGTGTTTTTTAAAACAAAAAAAACAGCTTAAAATATATTTGATCATCTATATTTTCAAAACATGTTTTAAAAAATAGAAAATAGATTTACACATAAAACGTAAAATGAACAAAAGTTGTTTTAAGCTTTTTTGATCAAAAACAAGGAGAATCCCGAAACACAAAAATAGAAAATGTCAAACTAAATACATTTTCAATATTCTTAAAACTTGAATCTCAAAATAGAAATGTAAACCAAATACCGCCTAAAATTTAGTTTTCAATAAATTTTACCATCACCTTTATCTTTCTTACAAATCTCACTTTTGGATCTAATTTTATTATTATTATTTTTTGGCAACAATTAAAGGCCTAGAAAATTTTTTGTAATCTTACCCTTCCAATAGGTAAATGTTGAGGTGTCAGTTTTTGAGAGGGTTATTCTTGTCAATTTTCTTTTGCTTTTAATTTATTACAAGTCTATTGTTCCATTTGTTAAATGTATAGGTATAAGCAATGGTGCACCTAGGATTTAGGTTCGCGTCGGTTTATATAAATTTTTATCATAAAATAGTCTAGTTTTTACTTATATAAAAAAGAACAACAGAAATAGAAAAAATAAAAACGCGTAATGGGCAGAGTGAGTTGGGCTAAAAAAATTTAGAGTGGACTAAATTTAAAAAAAAAAAATGAGCTCAAGCCTCCGTCTACCGTGGATATAAGTTTTTTTTATGGATCCAACTGTCAATTTTTTGATTGATTGCAAGCCACTTAACTGGAGGAAATGTGAGATTGTAAAAAAATTATTAGATTTTGCATTTGTAATTGGTAATATGTGAACAAAACAATAACTTGTATCTTAGACATCTAGCT
>QLOD02000038.1:16665604-16677209 GCA_003260245.2 Sideroxylon spinosum | reverse complement strand
AATTGAATTGATTTGATTTAAGAAATATCAAATTTGACCATATTAATAGAAATAAAAAAAATGATAAATATGAAATATGAGAATAAATTTATCTACTAGCTTAAATAATTTAAGAAAATAATGAATTCTTATCAAATTTTATTATTTTGGGTTGGATTTAAAATGATATCGAAATTCCAAAACTTTAAGTTATAAAATGGAATCAAATGCGACTCAAATAATTTTATTTAAATTTTAAATATAAGAATAAGTGAGAATTATCAGCAAATAAAATCATATTCCATGAAATCTATTATTTCAAATAGAATACAGGTACCTTTGGACCTACTTCATTGAATCGACTATTGGATGCCTAACTAGATTTTAAAATAATGTTTTCAAAGCTATCCATTGAGACGTAGATTGATGTGACTTTAGTCTAAGCTCGGAAGTATATATCAAAGCATATTTAGTTCAGCTGAAATTTTCAAAATCTTTTAGTACCTCATACCTATAGACCTACTTTGCTGGATGGATTATTAAATACTCGCTAACTAGAAATTTCAGAATTTTTAGGTACCCCATAAACTCAATCTTTAAGTACCTATAATCTTACCTCACTCTAGATATTCACTCCATGATGTATGTTTGAAAGAACAAAATCAAAATCTAACTGTTCAACTCGTTATAGCTTCTGAAAACTAACTCGAGTGGAAAGGGGGAAAAAAATGAAAAACAAAAAAAAAAAAAAAAATATTTTTCGAAATCCCTATTTCGCATGAGCCTCGGCCCTCCGTTCACCTCTATTTGAAGCTGAATATGCCTAAAACATGAAACTTGGGTCCATGATAGTCTTCCTGACTATCTCTTCCCAAAACGTTATATCAACTTTTCGGTAACTTGAAAATTTTGGAAATGTGAAACGAATCAGTTTTCCAGCATGTCTATCATGATGCATCCCTCCCATCTTTCAAAATCATAAGGGCCTTTTGTTCTCAATTATCAAGCACTTCATATGTTTATTACATTCTCACAATAATTCCTTAATTTTCACCATTTTTTTTCCTTGTCAAGAAGGTAACAATTTATTTCTTCTCTCCTAAATCATTGTGATTAGTCATTCCATTTGAAGATCTATCTCAGTAGCTACATCCACAACGTTAGAAAGGGAAACGGACCCCTAACTTGAAAACGTAGGTGATATTTGGTATATTAGTTTGAGTTCATTTTTTATTTTTTATTTTTTTTAAATAAGAAAAAAAAACAACTTAAAACGTATTTGATTACTTATGTATTCAAAATCTATTTTAAAAAACAAAAAATAAATAAATTTACACAAAAATTGTAAAATGACAAAAAAAGTTGAGTGTTTTCATCCCAAAGCAGAGAAAATAAATTGTTAAATCAAATCTGCTTTTCTGTTTCCCTAATTTGGAGATTTTTAAACATAAAACACAAAAAACAAAAAAATAAAAAATAATAACAGAAAACAAAAAATACAAATACAAATTCGTAGCATGCATAAAAAACCAAATGGCGCCGTAGTGTTCCCAAAACTCGCCTTGAACACCCAAATTCGCAGCATTTGACTACCATCCAAAGAAATGCGATGATTCTCAGAGCTTTTGAAGAGAAGGTATGCCTATTTTAGTCAAATCTTGTTAATCAACTTTATAAAGCCAACCTCAAATTTACTAAAACAAGAGCACGAGTGTCTAACATGGCACGCCAATTAACAATACTAGTAAATTAAACCTTAATTTTCTTAGAAACTAGCTGTACAAAAGAGTGGAGCTTTTGCATTCACATCCACAAGAGATAAAACGGGTTTTATAAGCAATTCCAAAATTTTCTGTCGTACTGTTTTAGGTTTCTATAGTCCAAACTGTTGGTTTTTCATCCTCTTACTTACCCAGAAGGTACGAGCTTTTCAGCTCGTGCCACAGACAAAACAATGTATCAAAGGCATCACCATCATCAAAATTAGATTCCCCCATGCTTGAGAGAGTTAAGATGGTCTTCAGCCAGTTTTCATGTAGAGATGAGAACTCAGACCTCCACTCGCTCAACTTGAAACTCTCCCCAATCGATTCTTTCATCACTTGCCCAGCCCTGCACGCACCTTCAACCACCTGTTTTGGGATCCCAGCCATGAGAGCCACTTGCATTCCATAGCTCTCCGGGCATGCTCCAGAGGTTAGCCGGTACAGGAAAACCAACTCCTGGCCACCTCGAGATGAATTCTCGGATCTTGACTCGAAAGTGCAGGCCATATGTTGCAATATAACATGAGGATGGCAAGCAAACTCCTTCGTCAGTGGGTGATAATGTGTTGCAAAAAGTAGTCGACAGTTAACCTTCTCAACAAGATGACGAAATACCTGAGAAGGTATTCAGGGTTGCGTTATTCAGACACAAAATACTCTTTCAAAGAAAGGATATAAATTAAAGAATGAGATATAAACGTAATTCAGATTGACTAGTTAATAATGTGGTAACTTGTAATGAGCACAATTTTTTATTTTTTATTTTTTGACCTAAATTGAATCTTTTTATGCAGTCCCTTGAGCAATCATCCTTACTTGCATGAAGATTTTTCTTGAATATTAACGCGCACATACAGACATCTAGCAAGAGGATATTCAAGGAATTGAATCGATCAAGTAAGAAGAGAATGGTGAAGTCTTACGGCATATGCAATAGCATATCCATCAAAGGTGCTTGTTCCTCGACCTAATTCATCAAGAAGAACCAGGGAATCTTGAGTGGCATTTTGAAGGACTGATGCTGTTTCTGTGCACTCAATAAAGAAAGTACCTACAAAAATTGAGGTAACGATTAATCTTGCTTTGTATTTGTGTGCATCACTGTATTCCAGGTTTCAAACTGAATGCCCTGCTTTCCAAAACTCAGGAGAAATAGCTGATTAATATCATAGATGGAAACCCTCCAATAAGCTTAATCATTGGTTGTGTTAGATAAATGAGACATTCTAAGAGAATCATGCAAATGCATACAATGCAATAATCGAATTTTTCATAACTCATTTGGAACAACAATTATACACAACACAATTTACTTCATTTGGAATATCAATTATACGTAACACAATTTACTTCCATTCCATTTGGAAACATTCTTCTCATAAAATTGATTTGATTTAAAATAAAGAATTGATTTGATTTGGTAAATAAAATTGTGTTTGAAACACATTTTTAATTTAAAAATTGATTTGATTTGATTTAAGAGAAATATCAAATTTGACCATATTAATAGGAAATAAAAAATATGATATATGAGGATAAATTTACCCATTTACTTAAATGTCTTAAAAAATAATGAATTCTCATCAAATTTTATTGTTTTGGATTGGATTTTAAATGCTGTAGAAATCCAAATTTAAGTTATGAAATCAAATCAAATCCAACCAATAAACTTTTATTTTTATTCCAAACATAATAATTTGTGAGAATTCTCATCAAATTCCATCAAATCCACCATTCTAAACAGTGTTAACAGTTGTGTTATGTTATCTATTCAACACATAGGATCGCTTAACAGTGAAAGTAAGCATACGTACAGACATGGAACATGGACAAGATATCATATGAACACATCAATACAACAATTTTCAAAACTTTGGGATACAACATGGTAGGGACTTGTCAACAAGTAATTGTATACTCTTATTTGTATGACAACTATTCATTTCACCCTTTTTTTTTTAATATTATAAATACATTTACCTTATTAATTGTATCAAAATAATAATAATTAAAAAAAACATGTTTCATTATATATATAAGCAAACAAATTTGAACAAAAATTCCTAAAATCTAACTTATTAAAAAAAATTAAATTCCTAATATCTATTCTTAGAATCTACATAACTAAGGTGAAATCTTGAGTTGCATAATAACCAAATTTAAAAAAATAATAATAAAATAACAATGATGGAGGATTTGCTAGTACAAATTTATATTGTTTTTATTTTATCATTTGATTTCAAAATTTTTATTCAAATTCACAATGTGTTCCACATATGTAAGTGATGAACATGTGTGTTCTTTAAGTGTTCGGCTCTCAAAAACAATAAACAATAATGGGACATGTTTGGACAAAGGTCCAACCCATGTTGGTGGAGTCGGCACGAACATAATACTATGCCAAGAAATAATACTCCTGTTGAGCATGAGAAAGCCACAACTTCAGTTTTCTTTTCTTGATCCAGTCCCATACATCTCCTATTTTATGGGTTCAGAGTAATCTTATTCATAGGAAAAGCATAATAAAGATGGAAAAAATCAAGGGATATATCAAGAGGACCCAAGACACCCCACTCTTGCATTAATCATGCTCCTAGTTGTCTCTGAAAGTGTGACCAGCTTGTGAGAGTAGACAAAATTGCCATTTTCCTTCTATATGCATATATTATAGCCTGGGCTTAGCTTTCCTTGCGCTGCTACTGAACCTTCCTAGAAGTGCATGTGCTTCTTCCCAATTAACCTTGATCAAAAGGTAGACCTTTTTTTCTGAGTCTATAAATCAACGAAACATATTTGGCACCGTTGGAAACACAACCAATAGACCAAAACCACTATAACTATAAACACAGTAGACCCCTACCTAATATAATCACCATAAAGATTGTCAGAGCCCAATTAGAACACTACAGTGCCACCACCACTCCGATGTCTATCTTTGCATCCAAATCTCACCTACTGCCATCATTATTGTATGTTTTCCAAGATTGCCTTGTAGTATTCTTCTTTTACTTTTTTTCCTGTCCAATTCAGAATAATGCAATCCCTATTATTTTCTGAAAGTTGAGAAGATAGCGTGACACAATATGTATGGGAACAAATCCTATTTATATGAAACGAGCAAATGTAAGCTGTGCGGTTCTCCTATCGCCTTCTCATGTGTGCTTAACTCATATTTCTCATTGATCCCTTTTCTACTTCGAATGTGTCTCCTTTATTACTCTAATGTTTGCTCCAAGACAAGAAAAATGATAAGCTTACATTAGTTCATGTCCACGGGATACGAATACGATATAGATACAGACATTGATACAACAATTTTAAAAAATGAGAATACAAATATGGTGGAAATATGGCAAAAACATATAAACTTCGTATATTTTTATCAATTATATATATGAATAAAATTCACAACAAAACTAATTTAATATATAATTCAATATACAAACATGACAAAATATAATTAATGATTTTATAATTTCAGGAGTTTCAGCTATTGAAATCTAGATTTATCTTAATCATATATTTGAAAAAAAAAATGACAATTATAGGACATGCAATATGGCATGCCTAACATGTATCTTGGAGTGTCCAAGTAATATGCATGTCTGATACATGCCAGATATGGCACTCATTTTGAAGTGTTCATAATTCCTAAGTTCATGTTATGCTTACTTTGTCGTCTTTTTCTTCTACGTGGCTCTTCCTCCATATGCATGGAAAGCTTCAAGCTCTCAAGATCAACAAATATATATCCATTTATGAAATTTGAAATTACCTTCATATATTCAGGATAAAATCCAAAAACTTTTGCTCATATATATCTAACAGTGATGGACCTAATGTGGCTAGAAATGGATCCTTCAGTTCTCGGTGGTGGCTGGGAGTACCGAATTTCAATCGTGATTGAAGGCATGACCTCATCACGTCTATCTACAATATGAGCTTCGAGGTTGGCCAAACAATTTTCGGTATTTTGGATATTCTAGCCTAGGCCATTCAAGTGGTGAAGGAGAGGGTGGTGATGTTTGAAGGTGGTGTTCCTTGAGAATTTTAAGAAAATTTTGGGATATATTGACCCTCTATTGAGTTTGTAACTATGAAACCTGCTCTCTCTCTCTCTCTCTCTCTCTCTTTCTCTCTCTCATGGATGAAGGGTTTGCAAGAAATTAACAAAAAAGGGAAGAAGAGGAGCTTGAACAGAGAGGTACAAGATGATATTTGCTTTTGGTGTGTGATAAGGAAAATGATTTGGAATTACCTATAAAGAAATAGATAAACTAAATTAAAAGATAAAAAGAAAATTAAAATCTTTAAAAATAGTAAAAAAAAAATATTTAAAAGCAAGATAATATATATATCAATAGAGTTAAACTCAAAATTAAAGTGCATCCACTAAATTCCCATGGTATATAACAACATATAGCCCTTTTTTTTTTTTTCATAAGCTAGGTTTTCCTTCCAAAGTAATAAATGTTAGTAAAAACTTCTAAAATGTGATTTTTTTTAATTAATTTATATTGTTCTCTTAATTTATTTGTATAGACAATTTACACCTAAGAAAAAATATTAATTCAAACATCATCTAAAAATAAAAAATATTTTGAACAAACTTAAAATTTTAAAGCAAATATAGTTTTTCATTTAAAAAAAAATTTAGACTAAAATAAAAAGAAATATAGTCTATTATATGGTTGTAATAAAAATATATATAAAAGTCCAAAAATATTCGCATTATATTTTACCTTAAAAAATTATAAAATTCAGTTAGAAACAATAAAATAAAAATATATTCAAAAATTTTTAAATTAAATAAGAAATGGGCACGTGCGCACTTTTCTAGTAATCAATAAAAATGCAATGCCTTATTTTGTCCTCAGAAGCCGACTTTAAACAACAAAAACTGAATTAAGCAATCAAAAGGACATCATCTATCAGCTTGCTAAAGAGAACTTACTTTCGCCTGTCATTATTCGGTCAGTGGCACCAAGCCTTGTGAAAATGATATCCACGACAGAAATAACACACATCTCGCAAGGCACATAAGTGCCCAGCTGCAAGGCATAGAGAAATTATACAAAGGAAAAGGAGACAATAAAATATCAGAATATCCAAACTATCCGAAAACCACAGAAGCCATCATTTATCCATTACACTAAGCTTCCAGATTTAAAACAGAAAAACAAACCTGGGCAAGAATAACAGCCAGGCACGTCGCACGTAGAAGGGTAGATTTTCCGCCCATATTTGGTCCAGTCAACAGTAATGTTCGGGGTTGATAGCCATCTGCATCTTCCCCGAGGCATAAGTCATTCGGAACAGGTAGACCTCCATTCTCAGCAAGGGTATAGGGATGCCACAGCCCTTTGATTTTCAGAATTGGTCCTCTGGAAACTTGGCACAGACCAGTGGATTTAGAAACAGGCAAAATGACAGGTTTAGACACAGCCCCACTTGCAGAATTTGTGGTTACAGCAAAAGATCTCAGGACATCAATACAAGCTATGGCTTGACTGACTTGAGACCATTCAACAGCTTTCTCGACAAATAACTCAATCAGAATAGAAAGAATTTCGGCATCTGAGTCATTCACATTATGGTCCTGTAATGTCCCATATTAGCAAAAGTTACAACAAATAGACATGGGTTTCATAGGTCGAATAAGTTGAGAAGACATGATATGGGGTAGTGCATGTGTGTGGGGAGAGGGAGGGAGTTTCCTCGATGCAGCTGCGATTTGGTGATTTTGGAGCATAAAATAATGAATTTGCAAGATCTCAAAGCAGGTTATTAATCATATAAAATCCAGGGAGCAGGCAAATTTACATTACACAAGTTGAAACTCCATTCCTCAATCACTGTATTACTGCTAAACACTCTTGCATCTCGTGGTACAATAACAGACAACAGAAATAAGAAAATCTAGAACATGTAACAGATAATTTAAAAACGTTAATGAACTACAAGAGATGATACATTTCACAACTCAATATAAGCCTGCAATAATATTTTTGGGTAAACAAACGCATTTTTCACCAGAGACAACCACCAGCATTTTGCCAACAGAACAAGGTTCAAATCAAACTCTTTCAAAAACTGCAATGCCTAAAATCAAATCAAATGTCCCATATAGCACCCAACATACAATTTTATTCTCACATTGTTCACCATTAGCATCAGGAACCGAGTTTTAAAAAAATAAAAAAATAAAAAACAAATCTTGCTTCTTCAGATATCACAGGTAATAATTCAAAATTCTAGGAAATGCAGTAAATTAGTTTGGCAAGTTTTTATGACCAAGAAACGTGCCTGAACATGTCATCGACATCATAAATTTCCACCACCACTATATACATGTAGGCCCATATTAATAGAAAGCTTTTGTAGTATAACAATGGATTAGGAAAAGCAAATTAATAGATTGAAATGCATGTCAAAATCATGTATTATTTAACCAAACCAAACCAAACATTTTCCCACTATATGGATTTGACAACGCCAATCAAATCTATTTATGGCCATATCATCAATTAAGTCCATGTAGGTGAGGCCATGTTTAATAGTTTATTTCCACTTTTTTGGGTCTCCCTCTCCCTTTCCTATAACTAGCAATCTCCATACTTTCACACCTTTTAACCGGTACCTCCGTTGGACGTCTTCTAACATGATCAAATCATCTTAATCGATTTTCTCAATTTTTATCTTAAATCGGAGCTATTCTTACTTTACCCATAATATCCTCGTTCTTAATCCTATCTATCATTATGATTTGGCACATCCATCTTAACATTCTCATCTCCACAACTGCCATCTTCTGAGCATGATTATGCTTTACTACCCAACATTCTGATCTATATAACAATACTTGTCTTACCGCCACCTTATAATACCTTTGTTTCACCTTAAGGGGACTTTTCGATCACACAAGATCCTTGAAACACTCCTTCATTTGGTCGATTCGGCCTGAATCTTGTGACTTACATCAGTATCAATTCCGCCATCCTATTGTACCATAGATCTAGGCTACCTAAAGTTTTCTTTCTCTATAATATTTTGCATGCCTAAACTTACTTTTGTACTATCAGTTGTCCTACTTTGACTAAACTTGCATTACATATATTTTATTTTGCATCGACTTAGCCTAAACCCTTTTGTCTCTACCGTTTCACATCAAAATTCTAGCTTAGCAATTACTCCTCTCGTCTCATCTACTAAAATAATGTCATCTGCAAATAGTATACACCACGGCACCTCATTATGAATATGTCTTGTAAT
Source organism: Sideroxylon spinosum (assembly GCA_003260245.2). Lineage (NCBI taxonomy): Eukaryota > Viridiplantae > Streptophyta > Magnoliopsida > Ericales > Sapotaceae > Sideroxylon > Sideroxylon spinosum. Next base: position 16,668,192 of record QLOD02000038.1, on the reverse strand, counting down.
CTTATCCACAACTAGGGCAAACAAGTACGGGCTTAACGCTAAGTCTTGGTGTAAACCAATCGTAATAGGAAACTCCTTAGTCTCTCTGTCAGTCATCCGTATAAATATCACGGTCCCATCATACATGTCCTTTATCGCCTCAATACATGCAACACGCACTACTTTCTTTTCCAATACTCTCCGTAGAATCTCCCTAGGGACCAGGTCATAGGCCTTCTTCAAATCAATGAACACCGTATGTGAATCTTTTTGACCTTCTCTATGCTGTTCCATTAACCTCCTCAAGAGAAGAAAGCCTCCATGATGGATCTCCTGGGCATGAAACCAAATTGGCTCTCTAAGACGTTTGTTGTTCTTCTTAATTTTCTCTCAATAATTCTCTTCCATAATTTCATAGTATGACTCATCAATTTGATCCCGTGGTAGTTCGTAGAGTTCTGAATATCTCCTTTATTCTTATATATGGGAATAAGAATACTTTCCTCCATGCATCAAGCATCTTCTTGCTCTTTAGAACTATATTAAAAGGCTTTGCCAACCAACTTATGTCATCCTCCACCAAGTACCTCCAAACCTCAATAGGGATACTATCTGGCCCAACCGCTTTCCCATTCTTCATCCTTTTCAATATTTAATTTACTTCTTATTAGTTCTCTTATAGAACATATGATTCAATTCTTCCCCAGAAGTGGTAAGCTGCACCAATTGTATGTCACTACTACTGCTTTCGTTAAATAACTTGTAGAAATAGCTCTTTCAATGCTCCTTTACTAATACCCTTTCATCCTCATCCTTAATGCATTTAACTTTGTTTAAGTCCTTCGTCCACCTATCTCTGGCTTTAGTAAGCTTGAACATCTCTTTTTCACCGTCCTCAGTGTCAGTCACCTATATAGCTCCTCAAATGCTTATGCCTTAGCCTCACAAACTGTTTTTTTGGTTCTCTTTTTACTTCTTTATACCTCTCCAAGTTCGCTTTATTTCAATCTTTTAACTCTTATCTTGTCTTGAACGGTCTCGCTCCCCATCATGCCTCTTTTGGCGTCGAAGCATCCTTTTTGAATTCTCCTAAGATTTCTTTTCCTACCCTCCTAATACACTCAGCTATCTTATTCCACATATTATTTGCACTCTCATTTACCGCCCAAATGTCTTCCTCTAGTACTCTTTTCCTTAATACTAGTTGTTTATCACCTTTCAAGTTCCACCATTTAGTCCTTGAGCATCTATACAACTTTTTTCTAGTCCACATTTGGCGCTACACATCTATAATCAACAACCTATGTTGGGAAGTCAAGCTCTCTCCCGGTATAACCTTGCAATTTTTACAAAGTAAAATTTCATAACGAGCAAGCACAACCATAAAAGAACCAATGCCAAAAGTGATGTAGAAGTCATTGATGCATTCATATTTATCATCCTAATGGGCACCATTATCATCTTAGTTTTTATAATCATCACCTACACTCCAAACTGTCCAAATTGTGAAGCACGAGTCATGCTGTACGTAATGAATTTGGAGCATGCATACGAAATAGCAAGGGTCGAAAGCAAAAGCACCTCCAAGAGCGTGCATCCACATATTTGAATTATAAATGATAAAGATATCCTTCAAAGTTTATTACTGGATTGAAGCAATATCACTGTTATTCTAACTTAGAACATCAACAAATCCTTCACGCTTAATCCCTCCTTGATATATTTTAACAATGGAAAAAAAACAAACAAAATTGATCATAATAAGCTCTTAAGAATCCAGATTCGTCAAACTAATACATAAATCTAACACCAAAATACTTCTAAAAATGGATATAATTCTGCAAAATCTCACATGAAATTTCAACCATATATTGATAATAAAAGGAATCTATTTTAACCCTAGGGCTAGCCTGGTGGGTCAGAACCCACTTACTCAAGAAGAGGACGTGGGTTTGATTCGCTACCTAAGCTAACTCTAACTAATTCTAAATTCTAAATATAAATTGATGTTCCTCTTAAATGCCAACAAAAAAAAAAAAGAAAGAAAGGTATTTATTATCAGGACTTCTAAGACAAATGAAGGGAATAGAATTATTAGAGACATCATGAAAGAAACAAGAGATAGTGACCTAGTTTGGGAGAAGCTTTTCTAACTTTATTTCTTTCCAAGTCAAAATTCAAATTCTGGAGTCATTGGATGTATTCGATGATAATGTCAAATTTTCACAAACAAGTAGTTTCTTGTTCGGTATTAGGCTTAAAACAAAGCCTTTTTTATTATACCAACAGCGATTATACTGTGCATAATTCAGGTTAGAGGTGACAATATTAGCATGAGATCAGAACACTACTCGAACCAACACGAATAGTGTCGACACGAATAACAAGTTACTAAGAGAATATATTGTTGGAAGAAAGAAAACTTTCCGGAAATTATCTTCATAAATTTTGGACTGCTTTTATTTTATTCCTAGAATCATGGACAATCATTTCCTTAGTTTATTCCTAGAATCATGGACAATCAGTTCCTTGGTTTTAGGAGTGAATATTCTGATGTATCTCTACTTATTTGTTTCCTTATTTATTTCCTTGTAAATAGGAAAAGCTAG